>JBBPFK010000067.1:147889-231889 GCA_037975005.1 Platalea minor
GCTCCACACATGCTGCTGCTCTCTCTTTCTGCAGCCTCCCAAAGGCCAAGCGAATCTGTCCTTCGCACGCTGAGCGGTGCTGGATCCCAGCTCAGCATTTGCGAACGTCCAGGGATTCCTCCCACACCAGAGGAGCCACGACCAAAAGCTCTTGCTGCTCTTCATGTCTCCAGGCAACACCACTCACAGCTCTACACATGCTGCTGCTCTCTCTTTCTGCAGCCTCCCAAAGGCCAAGAGAATCTCTCCCTGGCTCGCTGAGCGGTGCTGGATCCCAGCTCAGCCTTTGCGAACGTCCAGGGATTCCTCCCACACCAGACGAGCCAGGACAAAAAGCTCTTGCTGCTCTTTAACTCTCCAGG
Source organism: Platalea minor (assembly GCA_037975005.1). NCBI lineage: Eukaryota > Metazoa > Chordata > Aves > Pelecaniformes > Threskiornithidae > Platalea > Platalea minor. The sequence goes on from JBBPFK010000067.1 coordinate 148,252, forward strand.
GAACCCCACTCACAGCTCCACACATGCTGCTGTTCTCTCTTTCTGCAGCCTCCAAAAGGTCAAGGGAAACTGTCCTTCGCAAGCTGAGCGGTGCTGGATCCCAGTTCAGCATTTGTGAACGTCCAGGGATTCCTCCCACAGCAGAGGAGCCAGGACAAAAAGCTCTTGCTGCTCTTCAAGTCTCCAGGCAACCCCACTCACAGCTCCACGCATGCTGCTGCTCTCTCTTTCTGCAGACTCCCAAAGGCCAAGAGAATCTCTCCCTGCATCGCTGAGAGGTGCTGGATCCCAGCTCAGCATTTGTGAACGTCCAGGGATTCCTCCCACACCAGAGGAGCCAGGACAAAAAGCTCTTGCTGCTCTTCAAGTCTCCAGGCAAACCCATTCACAAGCCCCAAAAATGCTGTATCTCTCTCTTTCTGCAGCTTCCCAAAGGCCAACACATCCTGTCCCTGCCTCGCTGAGCGATGGTGGATCCCAGCTCAGCATTTGCGAACGTCCAGGGATTCCTCCCACACCAGAGGAGCCAGGACAAAAAGCTCTTGCTGCTCTTCATGTCTCCAGGCAACCCCACTCCCAGCTCTACGCATGCTGCTGCTCTCTCTTTCTGCAGCCTCCCAAAGGCCAAGGGAAACTGTCCTTCGCAAGCTAAAGCAGTGCTGGATCCCAGTTCACCATTTGCGAACGTCCAGGGATTCCTCCCACACCAGAGGAGCCACGACAAAAAGATCTTGCTGCTCTTCAACTCTCCAGGCAACCCCTTTCACAAGCCCCCAAAACGCTGTATCTCTCTCTTTCTGTAGCTTCCCAAAGGCCAACACATCCTGTCTCTGCCTCGCTGAGCGATGGTGGATCCCAGCTCAGCATTTGCAAACGTCCAGGGATTCCTCCCACACCAGAGGAGCCAGGACAAAAAGCTCTTGCTGCTCTTCAAGTCTCCAGGCAACACCACTCACAGCTCTACACATGCTGCTGCTCTCTCTTTCTGCAGCCTCCCGAAGGCCAAGAGAATGTGTCCCTGGCTCGCTGAGCGGTGCTGGATCCCAGCTCAGCCTTTGCGAACGTCCAGGGATTCCTCCCACACCAGAGAAGCCACGACAAAAACCTCTTGCTGCTCTTTAACTCTCCAGGCAACCCCACTCACAGATCCACACATGCTGCTGCTCTCTCTTTCTGCAGACTCCAAAAGGTCAAGGGAAACTGACCTTCGCAAGCTGAGCGGTGCTGGATCCCAGTTCAGCATTTGTGAACGTCCAGGGATTCCTCCCACACCAGAGGAGCCAGGACAAAAAAATCTTCCTGCTCTTCACGTCTCCAGGCAACCCCACTCACAGCTCCACGCATGCTGCTGCTCTGTCTTTCTGCAGCCTCCCAAAGGCCAAGAGAATCTCTCCCTGGCACGCTGAGCGGTGCTGGATCCCAGCTCAGCATTTGTGAACGTCCAGGGATTCCTCCCACACCAGAGGAGCCACGACCAAAAGCTCTTGCTGCTCTTCAACTCTCCAGGCAACCCCACTCACAGATCCACACATGCTGCTGCTCTGTCTTTCTGCAGTCTCCCAAAGGCCAAGAGAATCTCTCCCTTGCACGCTGAGCGGTGCTGGATCCCAGCTCAGCATTTGTGAACGTCCAGGGATTCCTCCCACACCAGAGGAGCCAGGACAAAAAGATCTTGCTGCTCTTCAAGTCTCCAGGCAACCCCATTCACAAGCCCCCAAAACGCTGTATCTCTCTCTTTCTGTAGCTTCCCAAAGGCCAACACATCCTGTCTCTGCCTCGCTGAGCGATGGTGGATCCCAGCTCAGCATTTGCAAACGTCCAGGGATTCCTCCCACACAAGAGGAGCCAGGACAAAAAGCTCTTGCTGCTCTTCAAGTCTCCAGGCAACACCACTCACAGCTCCACACATGCTGCTGCTCTCTCTTTCTGCAGCCTCCCAAAGGCCAAGAGAATCTGTCCCTGGCTCGCTGAGCGGTGCTGGATCCCAGCTCAGCCTTTGCGAACGTCCAGGGATTCCTCCCACACCAGAGAAGCCACGACAAAAACCTCTTGCTGCTCTTTAACTCTCCAGGCAACCCCACTCACAGCTCCACACATGCTGCTGCTCTCTCTTTCTGCAGCCTCCAAAAGGTCAAGGGAAACTGTCCTTCGCAAGCTGAGCGGTGCTGGATCCCAGTTCAGCATTTGTGAACGTCCAGGGATTCCTCCCACACCAGAGGAGCCAGGACAAAAAAATCTTCCTGCTCTTCACGTCTCCAGGCAACCCCACTCACAGCTCCACGCATGCTGCTGCTCTGTCTTTCTGCAGCCTCCCAAAGGTCACGAGAATCTCTCCCTGGCACACTGAGCGGTGCTGGATGTCAGCTCAGCATTTGCGAACGTCCAGGGATTCCTCCCACACCAGAGGAGCCAGGACAAAAAGCTCTTGCTGCTCTTCATGTCTCCAGGCATCCGCATTCACAAGCCCCAAAAATGCTGTATCTCTGTCTTTCTGCAGTTTCCCGGAGGCCAAGAGAGCCTGTCCTTTGCTCACTGAGCGGTGCTGGATCCCAGCTCAGCATTTGCGAACGTCCAGGAATTCCTCCCACACCAGAGGAGCCAGGACAAAAAGCTCTTGCTGCTCTTCAAGTCTCCAGGCAACCCCACTCACAGCTCCACACATGCTGCTGCTCTCTCTTTCTGCAGCCTCCCAAAGGCCAAGGGAATCTCTCCCTGCATCGCTGAGCGGTGCTGGATCCCAGCTCAGCATTTGCGAACGTCCAGGGATTCCTCCCACACTAGAGGAGCCAGGACAAAAAGATCTTGCTGCTCTTCAACTCTCCAGGCAACCCCTTTCACAAGCCCCCAAAACGCTGTATCTCTCTCTTTCTGTAGCTTCCCAAAGGCCAACACATCCTGTCTCTGCCTCGCTGAGCGATGGTGGATTCCAGCTCAGCATTTGCAAACGTCCAGGGATTCCTCCCACACCAGAGGAGCCAGGACAAAAAGCTCTTGCTGCTCTTCAAGTCTCCAGGCAACACCACTCACAGCTCTACACATGCTGCTGCTCTCTCTTTCTGCAGCCTCCCGAAGGCCAAGAGAATCTCTCCCTGGCTCGCTGAGCGGTGCTGGATCCCAGCTCAGCCTTTGCGAACGTCCAGGGATTCCTCCCACACCAGAGAAGCCACGACAAAAACCTCTTGCTGCTCTTTAACTCTCCAGGCAACCCCACTCACAGATCCACACATGCTGCTGCTCTCTCTTTCTGCAGCCTCCAAAAGGTCAAGGGAAACTGACCTGCGCAAGCTGAGCGGTGCTGGATCCCAGTTCAGCATTTGTGAACGTCCAGGGATTCCTCCCACACCAGAGGAGCCAGGACAAAAAAATCTTCCTGCTCTTCACGTCTCCAGGCAACCCCACTCACAGCTCCACGCATGCTGCTGCTCTGTCTTTCTGCAGCCTCCCAAAGGCCAAGAGAATCTCTCCCTGGCACGTTGAGCGGTGCTGGATCCCAGCTCAGCATTTGTGAACGTCCAGGGATTCCTCCCACACCAGAGGAGCCACGACAAAAAGCTCTTGCTGCTCTTCAACTCTCCAGGCAACCCCACTCACAGCTCCACACATGCTGCTGCTCTGTCTTTCTGCAGCCTCCCAAAGGCCAAGAGAATCTGTCCCTGGCTCGCTGAGCGGTGCTGGATCCCATCTCAGCCTTTGCGAACGTCCAGGGATTCCTCCCACACCAGAGAAGCCACGACAAAAACCTCTTGCTGCTCTTTAACTCTCCAGGCAACCCCACTCACAGCTCCACACATGCTGCTGCTCTCTCTTTCTGCAGCCTCCAAAAGGTCAAGGGAAACTGTCCTTCGCAAGCTGAGCGGTGCTGGATCCCAGTTCAGCATTTGTGAACGTCCAGGGATTCCTCCCACACCAGAGGAGCCAGGACAAAAAAATCTTCCTGCTCTTCACGTCTCCAGGCAACCCCACTCACAGCTCCACGCATGCTGCTGCTCTGTCTTTCTGCAGCCTCCCAAAGGTCACGAGAATCTCTCCCTGGCACACTGAGCGGTGCTGGATGTCAGCTCAGCATTTGCGAACGTCCAGGGATTCCTCCCACACCAGAGGAGCCAGGACAAAAAGCTCTTGCTGCTCTTCATGTCTCCAGGCATCCGCATTCACAAGCCCCAAAAATGCTGTATCTCTGTCTTTCTGCAGTTTCCCGGAGGCCAAGAGAGCCTGTCCTTTGCTCACTGAGCGGTGCTGGATCCCAGCTCAGCATTTGCGAACGTCCAGGAATTCCTCCCACACCAGAGGAGCCAGGACAAAAAGCTCTTGCTGCTCTTCAAGTCTCCAGGCAACCCCACTCCCAGCTCCACACATGCTGCTGCTCTCTCTTTCTGCAGCCTCCCAAAGGCCAAGGGAATCTCTCCCTGCATCGCTGAGCGGTGCTGGATCCCAGCTCAGCATTTGCGAATGTCCAGGGATTCCTCCCACACCAGAGGAGCCAGGACAAAAAGCTCTTGCTGCTCTTCAAGTCTCCAGGCAACCCCATTCACAAGCCCCAAAAATGCTGTATCTCTCTTTCTGCAGCTTCCCAAAGGCCAACACATCCTGTCCCTGCCTCGCTGAGCGATGGTGGATCCCAGCTCAGCATTTGCGAACGTCCAGGGATTCCTCCCACACCAGACGAGCCAGGACAAAAAGATCTTGCTGCTCTTCAAGTCTCCAGGCAGCCCCACTCACAGATCCACACATGCTGCTGCTCTGTCTTTCTGCAGTCTCCCAAAGGCCAAGAGAACCTCTCCCTGGCACGCTGAGCGGTGCTGGATCCCAGCTCAGCATTTGCGAACGTCCAGGGATGCCTCCCACACCAGAGGAGCCAGGACAAAAAGCTCTTGCTGCTCTTCAAGTCTCCAGGCAACCCCATTCACAAGCCCCAAAAATGCTGTATCTCTCTCTCTTTCTGCAGCTTTCCAAAGGCCAACACATCCTGTCCCTGCATAGCTGAGCGGTGCTGGATCCCAGCTCAGCATTTGCAAACGTCCAGGGATTCCTCCCACACCAGAGGAGCCAGGACAAAAAAATCTTCCTGCTCTTCACGTCTCCAGGCAACCCCACTCCCAGCTCCACACATGCTGCTGCTCTGTCTTTCTGCAGCCTCCCAAAGGCCAATAGAATCTCTCCCTGCATCGCTGAGCGGTGCTGGATGTCAGCTCAGCATTTGCGAACGTCCAGGGATTCCTCCCACACCAGAGGAGCCACGACCAAAAGCTCTTGCTGCTCTTCAACTCTCCAGGCAACCTCACTCACAGCCCCATGAACGTTGTCGCTCTCTATTTCTGCAGCGTCCCAAAGGCCAAGAGAATCTCTCCCTGGCTCGCTGAGCGGTGCTGGATGTCAGCTCAGCATTTGAGAACGTCCAGGGATTCCTCCCACACCAGAGGCGCCAGGACAAAAAGATCTTGCTGCTCTTCAACTCTCCAGGCAGCCCCACTCACAGATCCACACATGCTGCTGCTCTCTCTTTCTGCAGCCTCCCAAAGGCCAAGAGAATCTCTCCCTGGCACGCTGAGCGGTGGTGCATCCCAGCTCAGCATTTGCGAACGTCCAGGGATTCCTCCCACACCAGAGGAGCCAGGACAAAAAGCTCTTGCTGCTCTTTAAGTCTGCAGGCAGCCCCACTCACAGATCCACGCATGCTGCTGCTCTCTCTTTCTGAAGCCTCCCAAAGGCCAAGAGAATCTCTCCCAGGCACGCTGAGTGGTGCTGGATCCCAGTTCAGCCTTTGCGAACGTCCAGGGATTCCTCCCACACCAGAGTAGCCAGGACAAAAAGCTCTTGCTGCTCTTCATGTCTCCAGGCATCCGCATTCACAAGCCCCAAAAATGCTGTATCTCTGTCTTTCTGCAGTATCCCGGAGGCCAAGAGAGCCTGTCCTTTGCTCACTGAGCGGTGCTGGATCCCAGCTCAGCATTTGCGAACGTCCAGGGATTCCTCCCACACCAGAGGAGCCAGGACAAAAAGCTCTTGCTGCTCTTCATGTCTCCAGGCAACCCCACTGACAGCTCCACACATGCTGCTGCTCTCTCTTTCTGCAGCCTCCCAAAGGCCAAGGGAATCTCTCCCTGCATCGCTGAGCGGTGCTGGATCCCAGCTCAGCATTTGCGAATGTCCAGGGATTCCTCCCACACCAGAGGAGCCAGGACAAAAAGCTCTTGCTGCTCTTCAAGTCTCCAGGCAACCCCATTCACAAGCCCCAAAAATGCTGTATCTCTCTTTCTGCAGCTTCCCAAAGGCCAACAAATCCTGTCCCTGCCTCACTGAGCGATGGTGGATCCCAGCTCAGCATTTGCGAACGTCCAGGGATTCCTCCCACACCAGAGGAGCCAGGACAAAAAGCTCTTGCTGCTCTTCAAGTCTCCAGGCAGCCCCACTCACAGATCCACACATGCTGCTGCTCTGTCTTTCTGCAGTCTCCCAAAGGCCAAGAGAACCTCTCCCTGGCACGCTGAGCGGTGCTGGATCCCAGCTCAGCATTTGCGAACGTCCAGGGATGCCTCCCACACCAGAGGAGCCAGGACAAAAAGCTCTTGCTGCTCTTCAACTCTCCAGGCAACCCCACTCACAGATCCACACATGCTGCTGCTCTGTCTTTCTGCAGTCTCCCAAAGGCCAAGAGAATCTCTCCCTTGCACGCTGAGCGGTGCTGGATCCCAGCTCAGCATTTGTGAACGTCCAGGGATTCCTCCCACACCAGAGGAGCCAGGACAAAAAGATCTTGCTGCTCTTCAAGTCTCCAGGCAACCCCATTCACAAGCCCCCAAAACGCTGTATCTCTCTCTTTCTGTAGCTTCCCAAAGGCCAACACATCCTGTCTCTGCCTCGCTGAGCGATGGTGGATCCCAGCTCAGCATTTGCAAACGTCCAGGGATTCCTCCCACACAAGAGGAGCCAGGACAAAAAGCTCTTGCTGCTCTTCAAGTCTCCAGGCAACACCACTCACAGCTCCACACATGCTGCTGCTCTCTCTTTCTGCAGCCTCCCAAAGGCCAAGAGAATCTGTCCCTGGCTCGCTGAGCGGTGCTGGATCCCAGCTCAGCCTTTGCGAACGTCCAGGGATTCCTCCCACACCAGAGAAGCCACGACAAAAACCTCTTGCTGCTCTTTAACTCTCCAGGCAACCCCACTCACAGCTCCACACATGCTGCTGCTCTCTCTTTCTGCAGCCTCCAAAAGGTCAAGGGAAACTGTCCTTCGCAAGCTGAGCGGTGCTGGATCCCAGTTCAGCATTTGTGAACGTCCAGGGATTCCTCCCACACCAGAGGAGCCAGGACAAAAAAATCTTCCTGCTCTTCACGTCTCCAGGCAACCCCACTCACAGCTCCACGCATGCTGCTGCTCTGTCTTTCTGCAGCCTCCCAAAGGTCACGAGAATCTCTCCCTGGCACACTGAGCGGTGCTGGATGTCAGCTCAGCATTTGCGAACGTCCAGGGATTCCTCCCACACCAGAGGAGCCAGGACAAAAAGCTCTTGCTGCTCTTCATGTCTCCAGGCATCCGCATTCACAAGCCCCAAAAATGCTGTATCTCTGTCTTTCTGCAGTTTCCCGGAGGCCAAGAGAGCCTGTCCTTTGCTCACTGAGCGGTGCTGGATCCCAGCTCAGCATTTGCGAACGTCCAGGAATTCCTCCCACACCAGAGGAGCCAGGACAAAAAGCTCTTGCTGCTCTTCAAGTCTCCAGGCAACCCCACTCACAGCTCCACACATGCTGCTGCTCTCTCTTTCTGCAGCCTCCCAAAGGCCAAGGGAATCTCTCCCTGCATCGCTGAGCGGTGCTGGATCCCAGCTCAGCATTTGCGAACGTCCAGGGATTCCTCCCACACTAGAGGAGCCAGGACAAAAAGATCTTGCTGCTCTTCAACTCTCCAGGCAACCCCTTTCACAAGCCCCCAAAACGCTGTATCTCTCTCTTTCTGTAGCTTCCCAAAGGCCAACACATCCTGTCTCTGCCTCGCTGAGCGATGGTGGATTCCAGCTCAGCATTTGCAAACGTCCAGGGATTCCTCCCACACCAGAGGAGCCAGGACAAAAAGCTCTTGCTGCTCTTCAAGTCTCCAGGCAACACCACTCACAGCTCTACACATGCTGCTGCTCTCTCTTTCTGCAGCCTCCCGAAGGCCAAGAGAATCTCTCCCTGGCTCGCTGAGCGGTGCTGGATCCCAGCTCAGCCTTTGCGAACGTCCAGGGATTCCTCCCACACCAGAGAAGCCACGACAAAAACCTCTTGCTGCTCTTTAACTCTCCAGGCAACCCCACTCACAGATCCACACATGCTGCTGCTCTCTCTTTCTGCAGCCTCCAAAAGGTCAAGGGAAACTGACCTGCGCAAGCTGAGCGGTGCTGGATCCCAGTTCAGCATTTGTGAACGTCCAGGGATTCCTCCCACACCAGAGGAGCCAGGACAAAAAAATCTTCCTGCTCTTCACGTCTCCAGGCAACCCCACTCACAGCTCCACGCATGCTGCTGCTCTGTCTTTCTGCAGCCTCCCAAAGGCCAAGAGAATCTCTCCCTGGCACGTTGAGCGGTGCTGGATCCCAGCTCAGCATTTGTGAACGTCCAGGGATTCCTCCCACACCAGAGGAGCCACGACAAAAAGCTCTTGCTGCTCTTCAACTCTCCAGGCAACCCCACTCACAGCTCCACACATGCTGCTGCTCTGTCTTTCTGCAGCCTCCCAAAGGCCAAGAGAATCTGTCCCTGGCTCGCTGAGCGGTGCTGGATCCCATCTCAGCCTTTGCGAACGTCCAGGGATTCCTCCCACACCAGAGAAGCCACGACAAAAACCTCTTGCTGCTCTTTAACTCTCCAGGCAACCCCACTCACAGCTCCACACATGCTGCTGCTCTCTCTTTCTGCAGCCTCCAAAAGGTCAAGGGAAACTGTCCTTCGCAAGCTGAGCGGTGCTGGATCCCAGTTCAGCATTTGTGAACGTCCAGGGATTCCTCCCACACCAGAGGAGCCAGGACAAAAAAATCTTCCTGCTCTTCACGTCTCCAGGCAACCCCACTCACAGCTCCACGCATGCTGCTGCTCTGTCTTTCTGCAGCCTCCCAAAGGTCACGAGAATCTCTCCCTGGCACACTGAGCGGTGCTGGATGTCAGCTCAGCATTTGCGAACGTCCAGGGATTCCTCCCACACCAGAGGAGCCAGGACAAAAAGCTCTTGCTGCTCTTCATGTCTCCAGGCATCCGCATTCACAAGCCCCAAAAATGCTGTATCTCTGTCTTTCTGCAGTTTCCCGGAGGCCAAGAGAGCCTGTCCTTTGCTCACTGAGCGGTGCTGGATCCCAGCTCAGCATTTGCGAACGTCCAGGAATTCCTCCCACACCAGAGGAGCCAGGACAAAAAGCTCTTGCTGCTCTTCAAGTCTCCAGGCAACCCCACTCCCAGCTCCACACATGCTGCTGCTCTCTCTTTCTGCAGCCTCCCAAAGGCCAAGGGAATCTCTCCCTGCATCGCTGAGCGGTGCTGGATCCCAGCTCAGCATTTGCGAATGTCCAGGGATTCCTCCCACACCAGAGGAGCCAGGACAAAAAGCTCTTGCTGCTCTTCAAGTCTCCAGGCAACCCCATTCACAAGCCCCAAAAATGCTGTATCTCTCTTTCTGCAGCTTCCCAAAGGCCAACACATCCTGTCCCTGCCTCGCTGAGCGATGGTGGATCCCAGCTCAGCATTTGCGAACGTCCAGGGATTCCTCCCACACCAGACGAGCCAGGACAAAAAGATCTTGCTGCTCTTCAAGTCTCCAGGCAGCCCCACTCACAGATCCACACATGCTGCTGCTCTGTCTTTCTGCAGTCTCCCAAAGGCCAAGAGAACCTCTCCCTGGCACGCTGAGCGGTGCTGGATCCCAGCTCAGCATTTGCGAACGTCCAGGGATGCCTCCCACACCAGAGGAGCCAGGACAAAAAGCTCTTGCTGCTCTTCAAGTCTCCAGGCAACCCCATTCACAAGCCCCAAAAATGCTGTATCTCTCTCTCTTTCTGCAGCTTTCCAAAGGCCAACACATCCTGTCCCTGCATAGCTGAGCGGTGCTGGATCCCAGCTCAGCATTTGCAAACGTCCAGGGATTCCTCCCACACCAGAGGAGCCAGGACAAAAAAATCTTCCTGCTCTTCACGTCTCCAGGCAACCCCACTCCCAGCTCCACACATGCTGCTGCTCTGTCTTTCTGCAGCCTCCCAAAGGCCAATAGAATCTCTCCCTGCATCGCTGAGCGGTGCTGGATGTCAGCTCAGCATTTGCGAACGTCCAGGGATTCCTCCCACACCAGAGGAGCCACGACCAAAAGCTCTTGCTGCTCTTCAACTCTCCAGGCAACCTCACTCACAGCCCCATGAACGTTGTCGCTCTCTATTTCTGCAGCGTCCCAAAGGCCAAGAGAATCTCTCCCTGGCTCGCTGAGCGGTGCTGGATGTCAGCTCAGCATTTGAGAACGTCCAGGGATTCCTCCCACACCAGAGGCGCCAGGACAAAAAGATCTTGCTGCTCTTCAACTCTCCAGGCAGCCCCACTCACAGATCCACACATGCTGCTGCTCTCTCTTTCTGCAGCCTCCCAAAGGCCAAGAGAATCTCTCCCTGGCACGCTGAGCGGTGGTGCATCCCAGCTCAGCATTTGCGAACGTCCAGGGATTCCTCCCACACCAGAGGAGCCAGGACAAAAAGCTCTTGCTGCTCTTTAAGTCTGCAGGCAGCCCCACTCACAGATCCACGCATGCTGCTGCTCTCTCTTTCTGAAGCCTCCCAAAGGCCAAGAGAATCTCTCCCAGGCACGCTGAGTGGTGCTGGATCCCAGTTCAGCCTTTGCGAACGTCCAGGGATTCCTCCCACACCAGAGTAGCCAGGACAAAAAGCTCTTGCTGCTCTTCATGTCTCCAGGCATCCGCATTCACAAGCCCCAAAAATGCTGTATCTCTGTCTTTCTGCAGTATCCCGGAGGCCAAGAGAGCCTGTCCTTTGCTCACTGAGCGGTGCTGGATCCCAGCTCAGCATTTGCGAACGTCCAGGGATTCCTCCCACACCAGAGGAGCCAGGACAAAAAGCTCTTGCTGCTCTTCATGTCTCCAGGCAACCCCACTGACAGCTCCACACATGCTGCTGCTCTCTCTTTCTGCAGCCTCCCAAAGGCCAAGGGAATCTCTCCCTGCATCGCTGAGCGGTGCTGGATCCCAGCTCAGCATTTGCGAATGTCCAGGGATTCCTCCCACACCAGAGGAGCCAGGACAAAAAGCTCTTGCTGCTCTTCAAGTCTCCAGGCAACCCCATTCACAAGCCCCAAAAATGCTGTATCTCTCTTTCTGCAGCTTCCCAAAGGCCAACAAATCCTGTCCCTGCCTCACTGAGCGATGGTGGATCCCAGCTCAGCATTTGCGAACGTCCAGGGATTCCTCCCACACCAGAGGAGCCAGGACAAAAAGCTCTTGCTGCTCTTCAAGTCTCCAGGCAGCCCCACTCACAGATCCACACATGCTGCTGCTCTGTCTTTCTGCAGTCTCCCAAAGGCCAAGAGAACCTCTCCCTGGCACGCTGAGCGGTGCTGGATCCCAGCTCAGCATTTGCGAACGTCCAGGGATGCCTCCCACACCAGAGGAGCCAGGACAAAAAGCTCTTGCTGCTCTTCAAGTCTCCAGGCAACCCCATTCACAAGCCCCAAAAATGCTGTATCTCTCTCTCTTTCTGCAGCTTTCCAAAGGCCAACACATCCTGTCCCTGCATAGCTGAGCGGTGCTGGATCCCAGCTCAGCATTTGCAAACGTCCAGGGATTCCTCCCACACCAGAGGAGCCACGACCAAAAGCTCTTGCTGCTCTTCAAGTCTCCAGGCAACACCACTCACAGCTCTACACATGCTGCTGCTCTCTCTTTCTGCAGCCTCCCAAAGGCCAAGAGAATCTGTCCCTGGCTCGCTGAGTGGTGCTGGATCCCAGCTCAGCCTTTGCGAACGTCCAGGGATTCCTCCCACACCAGAGGAGCCAGGACAAAAAAATCTTCCTGCTCTTCACGTCTCCAGGCAACCCCACTCCCAGCTCAACACATGCTGCTGCTCTGTCTTTCTGCAGCCTCCCAAAGGCCAAGAGAATCTCTCCCTGCATCGCTGAGCGGTGCTGGATGTCAGCTCAGCATTTGCGAACGTCCAGGGATTCCTCCCACACCAGAGGAGCCACGACCAAAAGCTCTTGCTGCTCTTCAACTCTCCAGGCAACCTCACTCACAGCCCCATGAACGTTGTCGCTCTCTATTTCTGCAGCGTCCCAAAGGCCAAGAGAATCTCTCCCTGGCTCGCTGAGCGGTGCTGGATGTCAGCTCAGCATTTGAGAACGTCCAGGGATTCCTCCCACACCAGAGGCGCCAGGACAAAAAGATCTTGCTGCTCTTCAACTCTCCAGGCAGCCCCACTCACAGATCCACACATGCTGCTGCTCTCTCTTTCTGAAGACTCCCAAAGGTCACGAGAATCTCTCCCTGGCACGCTGAGCGGTGGTGCATCCCAGCTCAGCATTTGCGAACGTCCAGGGATTCCTCCCACACCAGACGAGCCAGGACAAAAAGCTCTTGCTGCTCTTTAAGTCTGCAGGCAGCCCCACTCACAGATCCACGCATGCTGCTGCTCTCTCTTTCTGAAGCCTCCCAAAGGCCAAGAGAATCTCTCCCAGGCACGCTGAGTGGTGCTGGATCCCAGTTCAGCCTTTGCGAACGTCCAGGGATTCCTCCCACACCAGAGGAGCCAGGACAAAAAGCTCTTGCTGCTCTTCATGTCTCCAGGCATCCGCATTCACAAGCCCCAAAAATGCTGTATCTCTGTCTTTCTGCAGTATCCCGGAGGCCAAGAGAGCCTGTCCTTTGCTCACTGAGCGGTGCTGGATCCCAGCTCAGCATTTGCGAACGTCCAGGGATTCCTCCCACACCAGAGGAGCCAGGACAAAAAGCTCTTGCTGCTCTTCATGTCTCCAGGCAACCCCACTGACAGCTCCACACATGCTGCTGCTCTCTCTTTCTGCAGTCTCCCGAAGGCCAAGAGAATCTCTCCCTGGCACGCTGAGCGGTGCTGGATCCCAGTTCAGCATTTGTGAACGTCCAGGGATTCCTCCCACACCAGAGGAGCCAGGACAAAAAGCTCTTGCTGCTCTTCAAGTCTCCAGGCAACCCCACTCACAGCTCCACACATGCTGCTGCTCTGTCTTTCTGCAGTCTCCCAAAGGCCAAGAGAATCTCTCCCTGGCACGCTGAGCGGTGCTGGATCCCAGCTCAGGATTTGTGAACGTCCAGGGATTCCTCCCACACCAGAGGAGCCAGGACAAAAAGCTCTTGCTGCTCTTCAAGTCTCCAGGCAACCCCATTCACAAGACCCAAAAATGCTGTATCTCTCTCTTTCTGCAGCTTTCCAAAGGCCAACACATCCTGTCCCTGCATAGCTGAGCGGTGCTGGATCCCAGCTCAGCATTTGCAAACGTCCAGGGATTCCTCCCACACCAGAGGAGCCACAACCAAAAGCTCTTGCTGCTCTTCAAGTCTCCAGGCAACCCCACTCACAGCTCTACACATGCTGCTGCTCTCTCTTTCTGCAGCCTCCCAAAGGCCAAGAGAATCTGTCCCTGGCTCGCTGAGTGGTGCTGGATCCCAGCTCAGCCTTTGCGAACGTCCAGGGATTCCTCCCACACCAGAGGAGCCAGGACAAAAAGCTCTTGCTGCTCTTTAACTCTCCAGGGAACCCCACTCACAGCTCCACACATGCTGCTGCTCTCTCTTTCTGCAGCCTCCAAAAGGTCAAGGGAAACTGTCCTTCGCAAGCTGAGCGGTGCTGGATCCCAGTTCAGCATTTGTGAACGTCCAGGGATTCCTCCCACACCAGAGGAGCCAGGACAAAAAGCTCTTGCTGCTCTTCAAGTCTCCAGGCAACCCCACTCACAGCTCCACGCATGCTGCTGCTCTCTCTTTCTGCAGCCTCCCAAAGGCCAATAGAATCTCTCCCTGCATCGCTGAGCGGTGCTGGATGTCAGCTCAGCATTTGCGAACGTCCAGGGATTCCTCCCACACCAGAGGAGCCACGACCAAAAGCTCTTGCTGCTCTTCAACTCTACAGGCAACCTCACTCACAGCCCCATGAACGTTGTCGCTCTCTATTTCTGCAGCGTCCCAAAGGCCAAGAGAATCTCTCCCTGGCTCGCTGAGCGGTGCTGGATCCCAGCTCAGCATTTGAGAACGTCCAGGGATTCCTCCCACACCAGAGGCGCCAGGACAAAAAGATCTTGCTGCTCTTCAACTCTCCAGGCAGCCCCACTCACAGATCCACACATGCTGCTGCTCTCTCTTTCTGCAGCCACCCAAAGGCCAAGAGAATCTCTCCCTGGCACGCTTAGCGGTGCAGCATCCCAGCTCAGCATTTGCGAACGTCCAGGGATTCCTCCCACACCAGACGGGCCAGGACAAATAGCTCTTGCTGCTCTTTAAGTCTGCAGGCAGCCCCACTCACAGATCAACGCATGCTGCTGCTCTCTCTTTCTGCAGCCTCCAAAAGGCCAAGAGAATCTCTCCCTGGCACGCTGAGTGGTGCTGGATCCCAGCTCAGCCTTTGCGAACGTCCAGGGATTCCTCCCACACCAGAGGAGCCAGGACAAAAAGCTCTTGCTGCTCTTCATGTCTCCAGGCATCCGCATTCACAAGCCCCAAAAATGCTGTATCTCTGTCTTTCTGCAGTATCCCGGAGGCCAAGAGAGCCTGTCCTTTGCTCACTGAGCGGTGCTGGATCCCAGCTCAGCATTTGCGAACGTCCAGGGATTCCTCCCACACCAGAGGAGCCACGACCAAAAGCTCTTGCTGCTCTTCATGTCTCCAGGCAACCCCACTGACAGCTCCACACATGCTGCTGCTCTGTCTTTCTGCAGCCTCCCAAAGGCCAAGGGAAACTGTCCTTCGCAAGCTAAAGCGGTGCTGGATCCCAGTTCAGCATTTGCGAACGTCCAGGGATTCCTCCCACACCAGAGGAGCCAGGACAAAAAGCTCTTGCTGCTCTTCATGTCTCCAGGCAACCCCACTGACAGCTCCACACATGCTGCTGCTCTCTCTTTCTGCAGTCTCCCGAAGGCCAAGAGAATCTCTCCCTGGCACGCTGAGCGGTGCTGGATCCCAGTTCAGCATTTGTGAACGTCCAGGGATTCCTCCCACACCAGAGGAGCCAGGACAAAAAGCTCTTGCTGCTCTTCAAGTCTCCAGGCAACCCCACTCACAGCTCCACACATGCTGCTGCTCTGTCTTTCTGCAGTCTCCCAAAGGCCAAGAGAATCTCTCCCTGGCACGCTGAGCGGTGCTGGATCCCAGCTCAGGATTTGTGAACGTCCAGGGATTCCTCCCACACCAGAGGAGCCAGGACAAAAAGCTCTTGCTGCTCTTCAAGTCTCCAGGCAACCCCATTCACAAGACCCAAAAATGCTGTATCTCTCTCTTTCTGCAGCTTTCCAAAGGCCAACACATCCTGTCCCTGCATAGCTGAGCGGTGCTGGATCCCAGCTCAGCATTTGCAAACGTCCAGGGATTCCTCCCACACCAGAGGAGCCACAACCAAAAGCTCTTGCTGCTCTTCAAGTCTCCAGGCAACCCCACTCACAGCTCTACACATGCTGCTGCTCTCTCTTTCTGCAGCCTCCCAAAGGCCAAGAGAATCTGTCCCTGGCTCGCTGAGTGGTGCTGGATCCCAGCTCAGCCTTTGCGAACGTCCAGGGATTCCTCCCACACCAGAGGAGCCAGGACAAAAAGCTCTTGCTGCTCTTTAACTCTCCAGGGAACCCCACTCACAGCTCCACACATGCTGCTGCTCTCTCTTTCTGCAGCCTCCAAAAGGTCAAGGGAAACTGTCCTTCGCAAGCTGAGCGGTGCTGGATCCCAGCTCAGCCTTTGCGAACGTCCAGGGATTCCTCCCACACCAGAGGAGCCAGGACAAAAAGCTCTTGCTGCTCTTCACGTCTCCAGGCAACCCCACTCACAGCTCCACGCATGCTGCTGCTCCCTCTTTCTGCAGCCTCCCAAAGGTCACGAGAATCTCTCCCTGGCACGCTGAGCGGTGCTACATCCCAGCTCAGCATTTGTGAACGTCCAGGGATTCCTCCCACACAAGAGGAGCCAGGACAAAAAGCTCTTGCTGCTCTTCATGTCTCCAGGCATCCGCATTCACAAGCCCCCAAAAAGCTGTATCTCTGTCTTTCTGCAGTTTTCCGGAGGCCAAGAGAGCCTGTTCTTTGCTCACTGAGCGGTGCTGGATCCCAGCTCAGCATTTGCGAACGTCCAGGAATTCCTCCCACACCAGAGGAGCCAGGACAAAAAGCTCTGCTGCTCTTAATATCTCCAGGCAACCCCACTCCCAGCTCCACAGATGCTGCTGCTCTCTCTTTCTGCAGCCTCCCAAAGGCCAAGGGAAACTGTCCTTCGCAAGCTAAAGCGGTGCTGGATCCCAGTTCAGCATTTGTGAACGTCCAGGGATTCCTCCCACACCAGAGGAGCCAGGAAAAAAAGCTCTTGCTGCTCTTCAAGTCTCCAGGCAACCCCACTCACATCTCCACACATGCTGCTGCTCTCTCTTTCTGCAGCCTCCCAAAGGTCACGAGAATCTCTCCCTGGCACGCTGAGCGGTGCTGGATCCCAGCTCAGCATTTGCGAACGTCCAGGGATTCCTCCCACACCAGAGGAGCCAGGACAAAAAGATCTTGCTGCTCTTCATGTCTCCAGGCAACCCCACTCCCAGCTCCACGCATGCTGCTGCTCTCTCTTTCTGCAGCCTCCCAAAGGCCAAGAGAAACTGTCCTTCGCAAGCTAAAGCAGTGCTGGATCCCAGTTCACCATTTGTGAACGTCCAGGGATTCCTCAGACACCAGAGGGGCCAGAACAAAAAGCTCTTGCTGCTCTTCAAGTCTCCAGGCAACCCCACTCACAGCTCCACACATGCTGCTGCTCTCTCTTTCTGCAGCCTCCAAAAGGTCAAGGGAAACTGTCCTTCGCAGGCTGAGCGGTGCTGGATCCCAGTTCAGCATTTGTGAACGTCCAGGGATTCCTCCCACACCAGAGGAGCCAGGACAAAAAGATCTTGCTGCTCTTCACGTCTCCAGGCAGCCCCACTCCCAGCTCCACACATGCTGCTGCTCTCGCTTTCTGCAGCCTCCCAAAGGCCAAGAGAATCTCTCCCTGGCACGCTGAGCGGTGCTGGATCCCAGCTCAGCATTTGCGAACGTCCAGGGATTCCTCCCACACCAGAGGAGCCAGGACAAAAAGCTCTTGCTGCTCTTCAAGTCTCCAGGAAACCCCACTCACAGATCCACGCATGCTGCTGCTCCCTCTTTCTGTAGTCTCCCAAAGGCCAAGAGAGCCTGGCCCTGGCTCGCTGAGCGGTGCTGCATCCCAGCTCAGCATTTGCGAACGTCCAGGGATTCCTCCCACACCAGAGGAGCCACGAAAAAAAGCTCTTGCTGCTCTTCAAGTCTGCAGGCAACCCCACTCACAGCTCCACACATGCTGCTGCTCTCTCTTTCTGCAGCCTCCCAAAGGCCAAGAGAGCCTGTCCCTGCATCGCTGAGCGGTGCTTGATCCCATCTCAGCATTTGCGAACGTCCAGGGATTCCTCCCACACCAGAGGAGCCAGGACAAAAAGCTCTTGCTGCTCTTCAAGTCTCCAGGCAACCCCACTCCCAGCTCCACGCATGCTGCTGCTCTCTCTTTCTGCAGCCTCCAAAAGGCCAAGGGAAACTGTCCTTCGCAAGCTGAGCGGTGCTGGATCCCAGTTCAGCATTTGTGAACGTCCAGGGATTCCTCCCACACCAGAGGAGCCACGACCAAAAGCTCTTGCTGCTCTTCAACTCTCCAGGCAACCCCACTCACAGCTCCACGCATGCTGCTGCTCTGTCTTTCTGCAGGCTCCCAAAGGCCAAGAGAATCTCTCCCTGGCATGCTGAGCGGTGCTGGATGTCAGCTCAGCATTTGAGAATGTCCAGGGATTCCTCCCACACCAGAGGAGCCAGGACCAAAAGCTCTTGCTGCTCTTCAACTCTCTAGGGAACCCCACTCACAGCTCCACACATGCTGCTGCTCTCTCTTTCTGCAGCCTCCCAAAGGCCAAGCGAATCTCTCCCTGGCACGCTGAGCGGTGCTGGATCCCAGCTCAGCATTTGTGAACGTCCAGGGATTCCTCCCACACCAGAGGAGCCAGGACAAAAAGCTCTTGCTGCTCTTCAAGTCTCCAGGCAACCCCATTCACAAGCCCCCAAAATGCTGTATCTCTCTCTTTCTGCAGCTTCCCAAAGGCCAACACATCCTGTCTCTGCCTCGCTGAGCGATGGTGGATCCCAGCTCAGCATTTGCGAACGTCCAGGGATTCCTCCCACACCAGAGGAGCCAGGACAAAAAGCTCGTGCTGCTCTTTATCTTTCCAGGCAACCCCACTCACAGATCCACACATGCTGCTGCTCTCTCTTTCTGCAGCCTCCAAAAGGTCAAGGGAAACTGTCCTTCGCAAGCTGAGCGGTGCTGGATCCCAGCTCAGCCTTTGCGAACGTCCAGGGATTCCTCCCACACCAGACGAGCCAGGACAAAAAGCTCTTGCTGCTCTTCACGTCTCCAGGCAACCCCACTCACAGCTCCACGCATGCTGTTGCTCTCTCTTTCTGCAGCCTCCCAAAGGTCATGAGAATCTCTCCCTGGCACGCTGAGCGGTGCTGCATCCCAGCTCAGCATTTGCGAACGTCCAGGGATTCCTCCCACACCAGAGGAGCCAGGACAAAAAGCTCTTGCTGCTCTTCATGTCTCCAGGCATCCGCATTCACAAGCCCCAAAAATGCTGTATCTCTGTCTTTCTGCAGTTTCCCGGAGGCCAAGAGAGCCTGTTCTTTGCTCACTGAGCGGTGCTGGATCCCAGCTCAGCATTTGCGAACGTCCAGGGATTCCTCCCACACCAGAGGAGCCACGACAAAAAGCTCTTGCTGCTCTTCAACTCTCCAGGCAACCCCACTCACAGCTCCACGCATGCTGCTGCTCTCTCTTTCTGCAGCCTCCCAAAGGCCAAGAGAATCTCTCCCTGCATCGCTGAGCGGTGCTGGATGTCAGCTCAGCATTTGCGAACGTCCAGGGATTCCTCCCACACCAGAGGAGCCACGACCAAAAGCTCTTGCTGCTCTTCAACTCTCCAGGCAACCTCACTCACAGCCCCATGAACGTTGTCGCTCTCTATTTCTGCAGCGTCCCAAAGGCCAAGAGAATCTCTCCCTGGCTCGCTGAGCGGTGCTGGATGTCGGCTCAGCATTTGAGAACGTCCAGGGATTCCTCCCACACCAGAGGCGCCAGGACAAAAAGATCTTGCTGCTCTTCAAGTCTCCAGGCAGCCCCACTCACAGCTCCACGCATGCTGCTGCTCTCTCTTTCTGCAGCCTCCCAAAGGCCAAGGGAAACTGTCCTTCGCAAGCTAAAGCAGTGCTGGATCCCAGTTCACCATTTGTGAACGTCCAGGGATTCCTAAGACACCAGAGGGGCCAGGACAAAAAGCTCTTGCTGCTCTTCAAGTCTCCAGGCAACCCCACTCACAGATCCACACATGCTGCTGGTCTCTCTTTCTGCAGCCTCCCAAAGGCCAAGAGAATCTGTCCCTGGCTCGCTGAGCGGTGCTGGATCCCAGCTCAGCCTTTGCGAACGTCCAGGGATTCCTCAGACACCAGAGGAGCCACGACCAAAAGCTCTTGCTGCTCTTTAACTCTCCAGGCAACCCCACTCACATCTCCACGCATGCTGGTGCTCTCTCTTTCTGCATCCTCCCAAAGGTCACGAGAATCTCTCCGTGGCATGCTGAGCGGTGCTGGATCCCAGCTCAGCATTTGCGAACGTCCAGGGATTCCTCCCACACCAGAGGAGCCAGGACAAAAAGCTCTTGCTGCTCTTCATGTCTCCAGGCAACCCCACTCCCAGCTCCACGCATGCTGCTGCTCTCTCTTTCTGCAGCCTCCAAAAGGTCAAGGGAAACTGTCCTTCGCAGGCTGAGCGGTGCTGGATCCCAGCTCAGCCTTTGCGAACGTCCAGGGATTCCTCCCACACCAGAGAAGCCACGACAAAAAGCTCTTGCTGCTCTTTAACTCTCCAGGCAACCCCACTCACAGATCCACACATGCTGCTGCTCTCTCTTTCTGCAGCCTCCAAAAGGTCAAGGGAAACTGTCCTTCGCAAGCTGAGCGGTGCTGGATCCCAGTTCAGCATTTGTGAACGTCCAGGGATTCCTCCCACACCAGAGGAGCCAGGACAAAAAAATCTTCCTGCTCTTCACGTCTCCAGGCAACCCCACTCACAGCTCCACGCATGCTGCTGCTCTGTCTTTCTGCAGCCTCCCAAAGGTCACGAGAATCTCTCCCTGGCACACTGAGCGGTGCTGCATCCCAGCTCAGCATTTGCGAACGTCCAGGGATTCCTCCCACACCAGAGGAGCCAGGACAAAAAGCTCTTGCTGCTCTTCATGTCTCCAGGCATCCGCATTCACAAGCCCCAAAAATGCTGTATCTCTGTCTTTCTGCAGTTTCCCGGAGGCCAAGAGAGCCTGTCCTTTGCTCACTGAGCGGTGCTGGATCCCAGCTCAGCATTTGCGAACGTCCAGGAATTCCTCCCACACCAGAGGAGCCAGGACAAAAAGCTCTTGCTGCTCTTCATGTCTCCAGGCAACCCCACTCCCAGCTCCACGCATGCTGCTGCTCTCTCTTTCTGCATCGTCCCAAAGGTCACGAGAATCTCTCCCTGGCACGCTGAGCGGTGCTGGATCCCAGCTCAGCATTTGCGAACGTCCAGGGATTCCTCCCACACCAGAGGAGCCACGACCAAAAGCTCTTGCTGCTCTTTAAGTCTCCAGGCAACCCCATTCACAAGCCCCCAAAATGCTGTATCTCTCTCTTTCTGCAGCTTCCCAAAGGCCAACACATCCTGTCTCTGCCTCGCTGAGCGATGGTGTATCCCAGCTCAGCATTTGCGAACGTCCAGGGATTCCTCCCACACCAGACGAGCCAGGACAAAAAGCTCTTGCTGCTCTTCATGTCTCCAGGCAACCCCACTCCCAGCTCCACACATGCTGCTGCTCTCTCTTTCTGCAGCCTCCCAAAGGCCAAGGGAAACTGTCCTTCGCAAGCTAAAGCGGTGCTGGATCCCCGTACAGCATTTGTGAACGTCCAGGGATTCCTCCCACACCAGAGGAGCCAGGACAAAAAGCTCTTGCTGCTCTTCATGTCTCCAGGCAACCCCACTGACAGCTCTATGCATGCTGCTGCTCTCTCTTTCTGCAGCCTCCCAAAGGCCAAGGGAAACTGTCCTTCGCAAGCTAAAGCGGTGCTGGATCCCAGTTCAGCATTTGTGAACGTCCAGGGATTCCTCCCACACCAGAGGGGCCAGGACAAAAAGCTCTTGCTGCTCTTCAAGTCTCCAGGCAACCCCACTCACAGCTCCACGCATGCTGCTGCTCTGTCTTTCTGCAGCCTCCCAAAGGTCACGAGAATCTCTCCCTGGCACGCTGAGCGGTGCTGCATCCCAGCTCAGCGTTTGCGAACGTCCAGGGATTCCTCCCACACCAGAGGAGCCAGGACAAAAAGCTCTTGCTGCTCTTCATGTCTCCAGGCATCCGCATTCACAAGCCCCAAAAATGCTGTATCTCTGTCTTTCTGCAGTTTCCCGGAGGCCAAGAGAGCCTGTCCTTTGCTCACTGAGCGGTGCTGGATCCCAGCTCAGCATTTGCGAACGTCCAGGAATTCCTCCCACACCAGAGGAGCCAGGACAAAAAGCTCTTGCTGCTCTTAATGTCTCCAGGCAACCCCACTCACAGCTCCACGCATGCTGCTGCTCTCTCTTTCTGCAGCCTCCCAAAGGCCAAGGGAAACTGTCCTTCGCAAGCTAAAGCGGTGCTGGATCCCAGTTCAGCATTTGCGAACGTCCAGGGATTCCTCCCACACCAAAGAAGCCAGGACAAAAAGATCTTGCTGCTCTTCATGTCTCCAGGCAACCCCACTGACAGCTCCACGCATGCTGCTGCTCTCTCTTTCTGCAGCCTCCCAAAGGCCAAGGGAAACTGTCCTTCGCAAGCTAAAGCAGTGCTGGATCCCAGTTCACCATTTGTGAACGTCCAGGGATTCCTCAGACACCAGAGGGGCCAGGACAATAAGCTCTTGCTGCTCTTCATGTCTCCAGGCAACCCCACTCCCAGCTCCACGCATGCTGCTGCTCTCTCTTTCTGCAGCCTCCCAAAGGCCAAGGGAAACTGTCCTTCGCAAGCTAAAGCGGTGCTGGATCCCAGTTCACCATTTGTGAACGTCCAGGGATTCCTCAGACACCAGAGAAGCCACGACAAAAAGCTCTTGCTGCTCTTCAAGTCTCCAGGCAACCCCACTCACAGCTCCACACATGCTGCTGCTCTCTCATTCTGCAGCCTCCAAAAGGTCAAGGGAAACTGTCCTTCGCAGGCTGAGCGGTCCTGGATCCCAGCTCAGCATTTGTGAACGTCCAGGGATTCCTCCCACACCAGAGGAGCCAGGACAAAAAGATCTTGCTGCTCTTCACGTCTCCAGGCAGCCCCACTCCCAGCTCCACACATGCTGCTGCTCTCGCTTTCTGCAGCGTCCCAAAGGCCAAGAGAATCTCTCACTGGCTCGCTGAGCGGTGCTGGATCCCAGCTCAGCCTTTGCGAACGTCCAGGGATTCCTCCCACACCAGAGAAGCCACGACAAAAAGCTCTTGCTGCTCTTTAACTCTCCAGGCAACCCCACTCACAGATCCACACATGCTGCTGCTCTCTCTTTCTGCAGCCTCCAAAAGGTCAAGGGAAACTGTCCTTCGCAAGCTGAGCGGTGCTGGATCCCAGTTCAGCATTTGTGAACGTCCAGGGATTCCTCCCACACCAGAGGAGCCAGGACAAAAAGCTCTTGCTGCTCTTCATGTCTCCAGGCATCCGCATTCACAAGCCCCAAAAATGCTGTATCTCTGTCTTTCTGCAGTTTCCCGGAGGCCAAGAGAGCCTGTCCTTTGCTCACTGAGCGGTGCTGGATCCCAGCTCAGCATTTGCGAACGTCCAGGAATTCCTCCCACACCAGAGGAGCCACAACCAAAAGCTCTTGCTGCTCTTCATGTCTCCAGGCAACCCCACTCCCAGCTCCACACATGCTGCTGCTCTCTCTTTCTGCAGCCTCCAAAAGGCCAAGGGAAACTGTCCTTCGCAAGCTAAAGCGGTGCTGGATCCCCGTTCAGCATTTGTGAACGTCCAGGGATTCCTCCCACACCAGAGGAGCCAGGACAAAAAGCTCTTGCTGCTCTTCAAGTCTCCAGGCAACCCCACTCCCAGCTCCACACATGCTGCCGCTTTCACTTTCTGCAGCCTCCCAAAGGCCAAAAGAGCCTGTCCCTGCCTCGCTGAGCGGTGCTGGATCCCAGCTCAGCCTTTGCGAACGTCCAGGGATTCCTCCCACACCAGAGGAGCCAGGACAAAAAGCTCTTGCTGCTCTTTAACTCTCCAGGCAACCCCACTCACATCTCCACGCATGCTGCTGCTCTCTCTTTCTGCAGCCTCCCAAAGGTCACGAGAATCTCTCCCTGGCACGCTGAGCGGTGCTGGATCTCAGTTCAGCATTTGCGAACGTCCAGGGATTCCTCCCACACCAGAGGAGCCAGGACAAAAAGCTCTTGCTGCTCTTCATGTCTCCAGGCAACCCCACTCCCAGCTCCACACATGCTGCTGCTCTCTCTTTCTGCAGCCTCCCAAAGGCCAAGGGAAACTGTCCTTCGCAAGCTAAAGCGGTGCTGGATCCCAGTTCAGCATTTGTGAACGTCCAGGGATTCCTCCCACACCAAAGAAGCCAGGACAAAAAGCTCTTGCTGCTCTTCAAGTCTCCAGGCAACCCCACTCACAGATCCACGCATGCTGCTGTTCTCTCTTTCTGCAGCCTCCCAAAGGCCAAGAGAATCTGTCCCTGGCTCGCTGAGCGGTGCTGGATCCCAGCTTAGCCTTTGCGAACGTCCAGGGATTCCTCCCACACCAGAGGAGCCAGGACAAAAAGCTCTTGCTGCTCTTTAACTCTCCAGGCAACCCCACTCACATCTCCACGCATTCTGCTGCTCTCTCTTTCTGCAGCCTCCCAAAGGTCACGAGAATCTGTCCCTGGCACGCTGAGCGGTGCTGGATCTCAGTTCAGCATTTGTGAACGTCCAGGGATTCCTCCCACACCAGAGGAGCCAGGACAAAAAGCTCTTGCTGCTCTTCATGTCTCCAGGCAACCCCACTCCCAGCTCCACGCATGCTGCTGCTCTCTCTTTCTGCAGCCTCCCAAAGGCCAAGGGAAACTGTCCTTCGCAAGCTAAAGCAGTGCTGGATCCCAGTTCACCATTTGTGAACGTCCAGGGATTCCTCCCACACCAGAGGAGCCAGGACAAAAAGCTCTTGCTGCTCTTCATGTCTCCAGGCATCCGCATTCACAAGCCCCAAAAATGCTGTATCTCTGTCTTTCTGCAGTTTCCCGGAGGCCAAGAGAGCCTGTCCTTTGCTCACTGAGCGGTGCTGGATCCCAGCTCAGCATTTGCGAACGTCCAGGAATTCCTCCCACACCAGAGGAGCCAGGACAAAAAGCTCTTGCTGCTCTTCATGTCTCCAGGCAACCCCACTCCCAGCTCCACACATGCTGCTGCTCTCTCTTTCTGCAGCCTCCAAAAGGCCAAGGGAAACTGTCCTTCGCAAGCTAAAGCGGTGCTGGATCCCCGTTCAGCATTTGTGAACGTCCAGGGATTCCTCCCACACCAGAGGAGCCAGGACAAAAAGCTCTTGCTGCTCTTCAAGTCTCCAGGCAACCCCACTCCCAGCTCCACACATGCTGCCGCTTTCACTTTCTGCAGCCTCCCAAAGGCCAAAAGAGCCTGTCCCTGCCTCGCTGAGCGGTGCTGGATCCCAGCTCAGCCTTTGCGAACGTCCAGGGATTCCTCCCACACCAGAGGAGCCAGGACAAAAAGCTCTTGCTGCTCTTCACGTCTCCAGGCAACCCCACTCACAGCTCCACACATGCTGCTGCTCTCTCTTTCTGCAGCCTCCCAAAGGCCAAGGGAAACTGTCCTTCGCAAGCTAAAGCGGTGCTGGATCCCAGTTCAGCATTTGCGAACGTCCAGGGATTCCTCCCACACCAAAGAAGCCAGGACAAAAAGATCTTGCTGCTCTTCATGTCTCCAGGCAACCCCACTGACAGCTCCACACATGCTGCTGCTCTCTCTTTCTGCAGCCTCCCAAAGGCCAAGGGAAACTGTCCTTCGCAAGCTAAAGCAGTGCTGGATGTCAGCTCAGCATTTGAGAACGTCCAGGGATTCCTTAGACACCAGAGGGGCCAGGACAAAAAGCTCTTGCTGCTCTTCAAGTCTCCAGGCAACCCCACTCACAGATCCACGCGTGCTGCTGTTCTCTCTTTCTGCAGCCTCCCAAAGGCCAAGAGAATCTGTCCCTGGCTCGCTGAGCGGTGCTGGATCCCAGCTCAGCCTTTGCGAACGTCCAGGGATTCCTCCCACACCAGAGGAGCCAGGACAAAAAGCTCTTGCTGCTCTTTAACTCTCCAGGCAACCCCACTCACATCTCCACGCATGCTGCTGCTCTCTCTTTCTGCAGCCTCCCAAAGGTCACGAGAATCTGTCCCTGGCACGCTGAGCGGTGCTGGATCTCAATTCAGCATTTGTGAACGTCCAGGGATTCCTCCCACACCAGAGGAGCCAGGACAAAAAGCTCTTGCTGCTCTTCATGTCTCCAGGCAACCCCACTCCCAGCTCCACGCATGCTGCTGCTCTCTCTTTCTGCAGCCTCCCAAAGGTCAAGGGAAACTGTCCTTCGCAAGCTAAAGCAGTGCTGGATCCCAGTTCACCATTTGTGAACGTCCAGGGATTCCTCCCACACCAGAGGAGCCAGGACAAAAAGATCTTGCTGCTCTTCACGTCTCCAGGCAGCCCCACTCCCAGCTCCACACATGCTGCTGCTCTCGCTTTCTGCAGCGTCCCAAAGGCCAAGAGAATCTCTCCCTGGCTCGCTGAGCGATGGTGGATCCCAGCTCAGCCTTTGCGAACGTCCAGGGATTCCTCCCACACCAGAGAAGCCACGACAAAAAGCTCTTGCTGCTCTTCATGTCTCCAGGCAACCCCACTCCCAGCTCCACACATGCTGCTGCTCTCTCTTTCTGCAGCCTCCCAAAGGCCAAGGGAAACTGTCCTTCGCAAGCTAAAGCGGTGCTGGATCCCCGTTCAGCATTTGTGAACGTCCAGGGATTCCTCCCACACCAGAGGAGCCAGGACAAAAAGCTCTTGCTGCTCTTCAAGTCTCCAGGCAACCCCACTCCCAGCTCCACACATGCTGCCGCTTTCACTTTCTGCAGCCTCCCAAAGGCCAAAAGAGCCTGTCCCTGCCTCGCTGAGCGGTGCTGGATCCAAGCTCAGCATTTGCGAACGTCCAGGGATTCCTCCCACACCAGACGAGCCAGGACAAAAAGCTCTTGCTGCTCTTTAAGTCTCCAGGCAACCCCACTCACAGCTCCACGCATGCTGCTGCTCTCTCTTTCTGCAGCCTCCCAAAGGTCACGAGAATCTCTCCCTGGCACGCTGAGCGGTGCTGGATCCCAGCTCAGCATTTGCGAACGTCCAGGGATTCCTCCCACACCAGAGGAGCCAGGACAAAAAGCTCTTGCTGCTCTTCATGTCTCCAGGCATCCGCATTCACAAGCCCCAAAAATGCTGTATCTCTGTCTTTCTGCAGTTTCCCGGAGGCCAAGAGAGCCTGTCCTTTGCTCACTGAGCGGTGCTGGATCCCAGCTCAGCATTTGCGAACGTCCAGGAATTCCTCCCACACCAGAGGAGCCAGGACAAAAAGCTCTTGCTGCTCTTCATGTCTCCAGGCAACCCCACTCACAGCTCCACACATGCTGCTGCTCTCTCTTTCTGCAGCCTCCCAAAGGCCAAGGGAAACTGTCCTTCGCAAGCTAAAGCGGTGCTGGATCCCAGAACAGCAATTGCGAACGTCCAGGGATTCCTCCCACACCAGAGGAGCCAGGATAAAAAGATCTTGCTGCTCTTCATGTCTCCAGGCAACCCCACTGACAGCTCCACACATGCTGCTGCTCTCTCTTTCTGCAGCCTCCTAAAGGCCAATGGAAACTGTCCTTCGCAAGCTAAAGCAGTGCTGGATGTCAGCTCAGCATTTGAGAACGTCCAGGGATTCCTCCCACACCAGAGGGGCCAGGACAAAAAGCTCTCGCTGCTCTTCAAGTCTCCAGGCAACCCCACTCACAGATCCACGCATGCTGCTGGTCTCTCTTTCTGCAGCCTCCCAAAGGCCAAGAGAATCTGTCCCTGGCTCGCTGAGCGGTGCTGGATCCCAGCTCAGCCTTTGCGAACGTCCAGGGATTCCTCCCACACCAGAGGAGCCAGGACAAAAAGCTCTTGCTGCTCTTTAACTCTCCAGGCAACCCCACTCACAGCTCCACGCATGCTGCTGCTCTCTCTTTCTGCAGCCTCCCAAAGGCCAAGGGAAACTGTCCTTCGCAAGCTAAAGCGGTGCTGGATCCCCGTTCAGCATTTGTGAACGTCCAGGGATTCCTCCCACACCAGAGGAGCCAGGACAAAAAGCTCTTGCTGCTCTTCAAGTCTCCAGGCAACCCCACTCCCAGCTCCACACATGCTGCCGCTTTCACTTTCTGCAGCCTCCCAAAGGCCAAAAGAGCCTGTCCCTGCCTCGCTGAGCGGTGCTGGATCCAAGCTCAGCATTTGCGAACGTCCAGGGATTCCTCCCACACCAGACGAGCCAGGACAAAAAGCTCTTGCTGCTCTTTAAGTCTCCAGGCAACCCCACTCACAGATCCACGCATGCTGCTGCTCTCTCTTTCTGCAGCCTCCCAAAGGTCACGAGAATCTCTCCCTGGCACGCTGAGCGGTGCTGGATCCCAGCTCAGCATTTGCGAACGTCCAGGGATTCCTCCCACACCAGAGGAGCCAGGACAAAAAGCTCTTGCTGCTCTTTAACTCTCCAGGCAACCCCACTCACAGCTCCACACATGCTGCTGCTCTGTCTTTCTGCAGTCTCCCAAAGGCCAAGAGAATCTCTCCCTGGCTCGCTGAGCGGTGTGGATCCCAGCTCAGCCTTTGCGAACGTCCAGGGATTCCTCACACACCAGAGAAGCCACGACAAAAAGCTCTTGCTGCTCTTTAACTCTCCAGGCAACCCCACTCCCAGCTCCACACATGCTGCTGCTCTCTCTTTCTGCAGCCTCCAAAAGGTCAAGGGAAACTGTCCTTCGCAAGCTGAGCGGTGCTGGATCCCAGTTCAGCATTTGTGAACGTCCAGGGATTCCTCCCACACCAGAGGAGCCAGGACAAAAAAATCTTCCTGCTCTTCACGTCTCCAGGCAACCCCACACACAGCTCCACGCATGCTGCTGCTCTCTCTTTCTGCAGCCTCCCAAAGGTCACGAGAATCTCTCCCTGGCACACTGAGCGGTGCTGCATCCCAGCTCAGCCTTTGCGAACGTCCAGGGATTCCTCCCACACCAGAGGAGCCAGGACAAAAAGCTCTTGCTGCTCTTCATGTCTCCAGGCATCCGCATTCACAAGCCCCAAAAATGCTGTATCTCTGTCTTTCTGCAGTTTCCCGGAGGCCAAGAGAGCCTGTCCTTTGCTCACTGAGCGGTGCTGGATCCCAGCTCAGCATTTGCGAACGTCCAGGAATTCCTCCCACACCAGAGGAGCCAGGACAAAAAGCTCTTGCTGCTCTTCATGTCTCCAGGCAACCCCACTCCCAGCTCCACACATGCTGCTGCTCTCTCTTTCTGCATCCTCCCAAAGGCCAAGGGAAACTGTCCTTCGCAAGCTAAAGCGGTGCTGGATCCCAGTTCAGCATTTGCGAACGTCCAGGGATTCCTCCCACACCAGAGGGGCCAGGACAAAAAGCTCTTGCTGCTCTTCAAGTCTCCAGGCAACCCCACTCACAGCTCCACGCATGCTGCTGCTCTCTCTTTCTGCAGCCTGCCAAAGGCCAAGAGAATCTCTCCCTGGCACGCTGAGCGGTGCTGGATCCCAGCTCAGCATTTGCGAACGTCCAGGGATTCCTCCCACACCAGAGGAGCCAGGACAAAAAGCTCTTGCTGCTCTTCATGTCTCCAGGCATCCGCATTCACAAGCCCCAAAAATGCTGTATCTCTGTCTTTCTGCAGTTTCCCGGAGGCCAAGAGAGCCTGTCCTTTGCTCACTGAGCGGTGCTGGATCCCAGCTCAGCATTTGCGAACGTCCAGGAATTCCTCCCACACCAGAGGAGCCAGGACAAAAAGCTCTTGCTGCTCTTCATGTCTCCAGGCAACCCCACTCCCAGCTCCACACATGCTGCTGCTCTCTCTTTCTGCAGCCTCCCAAAGGCCAAGGGAAACTGTCCTTCGCAAGCTAAAGCGGTGCTGGATCCCCGTTAAGCATTTGTGAACGTCCAGGGATTCCTCCCACACCAGAGGAGCCAGGACAAAAAGCTCTTGCTGCTCTTCAACTCTCCAGGCAACCCCACTCACAGCTCCACACATGCTGCCGCTTTCACATTCTGCAACCTCCCAAAGGCCAAAAGAGCCTGTCCCTGCCTCGCTGAGCGGTGCTGGATCCAAGCTCAGCATTTGCGAATGTCCAGGGATTCCTCCCACACCAGACGAGCCAGGACAAAAAGCTCTTGCTGCTCTTTAACTCTCCAGGCAACCCCACTCACAGCTCCACGCATGCTGCTGCTCTGTCTTTCTGCAGCCTCCCAAAGGTCACGAGAATCTCTCCCTGGCACACTGAGCGGTGCTGCATCCCAGCTCAGCCTTTGCGAACGTCCAGGAATTCCTCCCACACCAGAGGAGCCAGGACAAAAAGCTCTTGCTGCTCTTCAAGTCTCCAGGCAACCCCATTCACAAGCCCCCAAAATGCTGTATCTCTCTCTTTCTGCAGCTTCCCAAAGGCAAACACATCCTGTCTCTGCCTCGCTGAGCGGTGCTGCATCCCAGCTCAGCATTTGCGAACGTCCAGGGATTCCTCCCACACCAGAGGAGCCAGGACAAAAAGCTCTTGCTGCTCTTTAACTCTCCAGGTAACCCCACTCACAGATCCACACATGCTGCTGCTCTCTCTTTCTGCAGTCTCCAAAAGGTCAAGGGAAACTGTCCTTCGCAAGCTGAGCGGTGCTGGACCCCGGTTCAGCATTTGTGAACGTCCAGGGATTCCTCCCACACCAGACGAGCCAGGACAAAAAGCTCTTGCTGCTCTTCACGTCTCCAGGCAACCCCACTCCCAGCTCCACACATGCTGCTGCTCTCTCTTTCTGCATCCTCCCAAAGGCCAAGGGAAACTGTCCTTCGCAAGCTAAAGCGGTGCTGGATCCCAGTTCAGCATTTGTGAACGTCCAGGGATTCCTCCCACACCAGAGGGGCCAGGACAAAAAGCTCTTGCTGCTCTTTAACTCTCCAGGCAACCCCACTCACATCTCCACGCATGCTGCTGCTCTCTCTTTCTGCAGCCTCCCAAAGGTCACGAGAATCTCTCCCTGGCACGCTGAGCGGTGCTGGATCTCAGTTCAGCATTTGCGAACGTCCAGGGATTCCTCCCACACCAGAGGAGCCAGGACAAAAAGCTCTTGCTGCTCTTCAACTCTCCAGGCAACCCCACTCACAGCTCCACGCATGCTGCTGCTCTCTCTTTCTGCAGCCTCCCAAAGGCCAAGGGAAACTGTCCTTCGCAAGCTAAAGCAGTGCTGGATCCCAGTTCACCATTTGTGAACGTCCAGGGATTCCTCAGACACCAGAGGGGCCAGGACAAAAAAATCTTCCTGCTCTTCACGTCTCCAGGCAACCCCACTCACAGCTCCACGGATGCTGCTGCTCTGTCTTTCTGCAGCCTCCCAAAGGTCACGAGAATCTCTCCCTGGCACACTGAGCGGTGCTGCATCCCAGCTCAGCCTTTGCGAACGTCCAGGGATTCCTCCCACACCAGAGGAGCCAGGACAAAAAGATCTTGCTGCTCTTCATGTCTCCAGGCATCCGCATTCACAAGCCCCAAAAATGCTGTATCTCTGTCTTTCTGCAGTTTCCCGGAGGCCAAGAGAGCCTGTCCTTTGCTCACTGAGCGGTGCTGGATCCCAGCTCAGCATTTGCGAACGTCCAGGAATTCCTCCCACACCAGAGGAGCCAGGACAAAAAGCTCTTGCTGCTCTTCATGTCTCCAGGCAACCCCACTCCCAGCTCCACACATGCTGCTGCTCTCTCTTTCTGCAGCCTCCCAAAGGCCAAGGGAAACTGTCCTTCGCAAGCTAAAGCGGTGCTGGATCCCCGTTAAGCATTTGTGAACGTCCAGGGATTCCTCCCACACCAGAGGAGCCAGGACAAAAAGCTCTTGCTGCTCTTCAACTCTCCAGGCAACCCCACTCACAGCTCCACACATGCTGCCGCTTTCACATTCTGCAACCTCCCAAAGGCCAAAAGAGCCTGTCCCTGCCTCGCTGAGCGGTGCTGGATCCAAGCTCAGCATTTGCGAACGTCCAGGGATTCCTCCCACACCAGACGAGCCAGGACAAAAAGATCTTGCTGCTCTTCATGTCTCCAGGCAGCCCCACTCCCAGCTCCACGCATGCTGCTGCTCTGTCTTTCTGCAGCCTCCCAAAGGTCACGAGAATCTCTCCCTGGCACACTGAGCGGTGCTGCATCCCAGCTCAGCCTTTGCGAACGTCCAGGGATTCCTCCCACACCAGAGGAGCCAGGACAAAAAGCTCTTGCTGCTCTTCAAGTCTCCAGGCAACCCCATTCACAAGCCCCCAAAATGCTGTATCTCTCTCTTTCTGCAGCTTCCCAAAGGCAAACACATCCTGTCTCTGCCTCGCTGAGCGGTGCTGCATCCCAGCTCAGCATTTGCGAACGTCCAGGGATTCCTCCCACACCAGAGGAGCCAGGACAAAAAGCTCTTGCTGCTCTTTAACTCTCCAGGTAACCCCACTCACAGATCCACACATGCTGCTGCTCTCTCTTTCTGCAGTCTCCAAAAGGTCAAGGGAAACTGTCCTTCGCAAGCTGAGCGGTGCTGGACCCCGGTTCAGCATTTGTGAACGTCCAGGGATTCCTCCCACACCAGACGAGCCAGGACAAAAAGCTCTTGCTGCTCTTCACGTCTCCAGGCAACCCCACTCACAGCTCCACGCATGCTGTTGCTCTCTCTTTCTGCAGCCTCCCAAAGGTCACGAGAATCTCTCCCTGGCACGCTGAGCGGTGCTGCATCCCAGCTCAGCATTTGTGAACGTCCAGGGATTCCTCCCACACCAGAGGAGCCAGGACAAAAAGCTCTTGCTGCTCTTTAAGTCTCCAGGCAACCCCACTCCCAGCTCCACACATGCTGCTGCTCTCTCTTTCTGCATCCTCCCAAAGGCCAAGGGAAACTGTCCTTCGCAAGCTAAAGCGGTGCTGGATCCCAGTTCAGCATTTGTGAACGTCCAGGGATTCCTCCCACACCAGAGGGGCCAGGACAAAAAGCTCTTGCTGCTCTTCAAGTCTCCAGGCAACCCCACTCACAGCTCCACGCATGCTGCTGCTCTCTCTTTCTGCAGCCTGCCAAAGGCCAAGAGAATCTCTCCCTGGCACGCTGAGCGGTGCTGGATCCCAGCTCAGCATTTGCGAACGTCCAGGGATTCCTCCCACACCAGAGGAGCCAGGTCAAAAAGCTCTTGCTGCTCTTCATGTCTCCAGGCAACCCCACTCACAGCTCTACACATGCTGCTGCTCTCTCTTTCTGCAGCCTCCCAAAGGCCAAGGGAAACTGTCCTTCGCAAGCTAAAGCAGTGCTGGATCCCAGTTCACCATTTGTGAATGTCCAGGGATTCCTCAGACACCAGAGGGGCCAGGACAAAAAGCTCTTGTTGCTCTTCAAGTCTCCAGGCAACCCCACTCACAGATCCACGCATGCTGCTGGTCTCTCTTTCTGCAGCCTCCCAAAGGCCAAGAGAATCTGTCCCTGGCTCGCTGAGCGGTGCTGGATCCCAGCTCAGCCTTTGCGAACGTCCAGGGATTCCTCCCACACCAGAGGAGCCAGGACAAAAAGCTCTTGCTGCTCTTTAACTCTCCAGGCAACCCCACTCACAGCTCCACGCATGCTGCTGCTCTCTCTTTCTGCAGCCTCCCAAAGGCCAAGGGAAACTGTCCTTCGCAAGCTAAAGCGGTGCTGGATCCCCGTTCAGCATTTGTGAACGTCCAGGGATTCCTCCCACACCAGAGGAGCCAGGACAAAAAGCTCTTGCTGCTCTTCAACTCTCCAGGCAACCCCACTCACAGCTCCACGCATGCTGCTGCTCTCTCTTTCTGCAGCCTCCCAAAGGCCAAGGGAAACTGTCCTTCGCAAGCTAAAGCAGTGCTGGATCCCAGTTCACCATTTGTGAACGTCCAGGGATTCCTCAGACACCAGAGGCGCCAGGACAAAAAGCTCTTGCTGCTCTTTAACTCTCCAGGCAACCCCACTCACAGCTCCACACATGCTGCTGCTCTGTCTTTCTGCAGTCTCCCAAAGGCCAAGAGAATCTCTCCCTGGCTCGCTGAGCGGTGTGGATCCCAGCTCAGCCTTTGCGAACGTCCAGGGATTCCTCACACACCAGAGAAGCCACGACAAAAAGCTCTTGCTGCTCTTTAACTCTCCAGGCAACCCCACTCCCAGCTCCACACATGCTGCTGCTCTCTCTTTCTGCAGCCTCCAAAAGGTCAAGGGAAACTGTCCTTCGCAAGCTGAGCGGTGCTGGATCCCAGTTCAGCATTTGTGAACGTCCAGGGATTCCTCCCACACCAGAGGAGCCAGGACAAAAAAATCTTCCTGCTCTTCACGTCTCCAGGCAACCCCACACACAGCTCCACGCATGCTGCTGCTCTCTCTTTCTGCAGCCTCCCAAAGGTCACGAGAATCTCTCCCTGGCACACTGAGCGGTGCTGCATCCCAGCTCAGCCTTTGCGAACGTCCAGGGATTCCTCCCACACCAGAGGAGCCAGGACAAAAAGCTCTTGCTGCTCTTCATGTCTCCAGGCATCCGCATTCACAAGCCCCAAAAATGCTGTATCTCTGTCTTTCTGCAGTTTCCCGGAGGCCAAGAGAGCCTGTCCTTTGCTCACTGAGCGGTGCTGGATCCCAGCTCAGCATTTGCGAACGTCCAGGAATTCCTCCCACACCAGAGGAGCCAGGACAAAAAGCTCTTGCTGCTCTTCATGTCTCCAGGCAACCCCACTCCCAGCTCCACACATGCTGCTGCTCTCTCTTTCTGCAGCCTCCCAAAGGCCAAGGGAAACTGTCCTTCGCAAGCTAAAGTGGTGCTGGATCCCCGTTCAGCATTTGTGAACGTCCAGGTATTCCTCCCACACCAGAGGAGCCAGGACAAAAAGCTCTTGCTGCTCTTCAACTCTCCAGGCAACCCCACTGACAGCTCCACACATGCTGCCGCTTTCACATTCTGCAGCCTCCCAAAGGCCAAAAGAGCCTGTCCCTGCCTCGCTGAGCGGTGCTGGATCCAAGCTCAGCATTTGCGAACGTCCAGGGATTCCTCCCACACCAGACGAGCCAGGACAAAAAGCTCTTGCTGCTCTTCACGTCTCCAGGCAACCCCACTCACAGCTCCACGCATGCTGTTGCTCTCTCTTTCTGCAGCCTCCCAAAGGTCACGAGAATCTCTCCCTGGCACGCTGAGCGGTGCTGGATCCCAGCTCAGCATTTGCGAACGTCCAGGGATTCCTCCCACACCAGAGGAGCCAGGACAAAAAGCTCTTGCTGCTCTTCATGTCTCCAGGCATCCGCATTCACAAGCCCCAAAAATGCTGTATCTCTGTCTTTCTGCAGTTTCCCGGAGGCCAAGAGAGCCTGTCCTTTGCTCACTGAGCGGTGCTGGATCCCAGCTCAGCATTTGCGAACGTCCAGGAATTCCTCCCACACCAGAGGAGCCAGGACAAAAAGCTCTTGCTGCTCTTCATGTCTCCAGGCAACCCCACTCCCAGCTCCACACATGCTGCTGCTCTCTCTTTCTGCAGCCTCCCAAAGGCCAAGGGAAACTGTCCTTCGCAAGCTAAAGCGGTGCTGGATCCCCGTTAAGCATTTGTGAACGTCCAGGGATTCCTCCCACACCAGAGGAGCCAGGACAAAAAGCTCTTGCTGCTCTTCAACTCTCCAGGCAACCCCACTCACAGCTCCACACATGCTGCCGCTTTCACATTCTGCAACCTCCCAAAGGCCAAAAGAGCCTGTCCCTGCCTCGCTGAGCGGTGCTGGATCCAAGCTCAGCATTTGCGAATGTCCAGGGATTCCTCCCACACCAGACGAGCCAGGACAAAAAGCTCTTGCTGCTCTTTAACTCTCCAGGCAACCCCACTCACAGCTCCACGCATGCTGCTGCTCTGTCTTTCTGCAGCCTCCCAAAGGTCACGAGAATCTCTCCCTGGCACACTGAGCGGTGCTGCATCCCAGCTCAGCCTTTGCGAACGTCCAGGAATTCCTCCCACACCAGAGGAGCCAGGACAAAAAGCTCTTGCTGCTCTTCAAGTCTCCAGGCAACCCCATTCACAAGCCCCCAAAATGCTGTATCTCTCTCTTTCTGCAGCTTCCCAAAGGCAAACACATCCTGTCTCTGCCTCGCTGAGCGGTGCTGCATCCCAGCTCAGCATTTGCGAACGTCCAGGGATTCCTCCCACACCAGAGGAGCCAGGACAAAAAGCTCTTGCTGCTCTTTAACTCTCCAGGTAACCCCACTCACAGATCCACACATGCTGCTGCTCTCTCTTTCTGCAGTCTCCAAAAGGTCAAGGGAAACTGTCCTTCGCAAGCTGAGCGGTGCTGGACCCCGGTTCAGCATTTGTGAACGTCCAGGGATTCCTCCCACACCAGACGAGCCAGGACAAAAAGCTCTTGCTGCTCTTCACGTCTCCAGGCAACCCCACTCACAGCTCCACGCATGCTGTTGCTCTCTCTTTCTGCAGCCTCCCAAAGGTCACGAGAATCTCTCCCTGGCACGCTGAGCGGTGCTGCATCCCAGCTCAGCATTTGTGAACGTCCAGGGATTCCTCCCACACCAGAGGAGCCAGGACAAAAAGCTCTTGCTGCTCTTTAAGTCTCCAGGCAACCCCACTCCCAGCTCCACACATGCTGCTGCTCTCTCTTTCTGCATCCTCCCAAAGGCCAAGGGAAACTGTCCTTCGCAAGCTAAAGCGGTGCTGG
Organism: Platalea minor; assembly: GCA_037975005.1. NCBI lineage: Eukaryota > Metazoa > Chordata > Aves > Pelecaniformes > Threskiornithidae > Platalea > Platalea minor. The sequence goes on from JBBPFK010000067.1 coordinate 184,513, forward strand.
ATCCCAGTTCAGCATTTGTGAACGTCCAGGGATTCCTCCCACACCAGAGGGGCCAGGACAAAAAGCTCTTGCTGCTCTTTAACTCTCCAGGCAACCCCACTCACATCTCCACGCATGCTGCTGCTCTCTCTTTCTGCAGCCTCCCAAAGGTCACGAGAATCTCTCCCTGGCACGCTGAGCGGTGCTGGATCTCAGTTCAGCATTTGCGAACGTCCAGGGATTCCTCCCACACCAGAGGAGCCAGGACAAAAAGCTCTTGCTGCTCTTCAACTCTCCAGGCAACCCCACTCACAGCTCCACGCATGCTGCTGCTCTCTCTTTCTGCAGCCTCCCAAAGGCCAAGGGAAACTGTCCTTCGCAAGCTAAAGCAGTGCTGGATCCCAGTTCACCATTTGTGAACGTCCAGGGATTCCTCAGACACCAGAGGGGCCAGGACAAAAAAATCTTCCTGCTCTTCACGTCTCCAGGCAACCCCACTCACAGCTCCACGGATGCTGCTGCTCTGTCTTTCTGCAGCCTCCCAAAGGTCACGAGAATCTCTCCCTGGCACACTGAGCGGTGCTGCATCCCAGCTCAGCCTTTGCGAACGTCCAGGGATTCCTCCCACACCAGAGGAGCCAGGACAAAAAGATCTTGCTGCTCTTCATGTCTCCAGGCATCCGCATTCACAAGCCCCAAAAATGCTGTATCTCTGTCTTTCTGCAGTTTCCCGGAGGCCAAGAGAGCCTGTCCTTTGCTCACTGAGCGGTGCTGGATCCCAGCTCAGCATTTGCGAACGTCCAGGAATTCCTCCCACACCAGAGGAGCCAGGACAAAAAGCTCTTGCTGCTCTTCATGTCTCCAGGCAACCCCACTCCCAGCTCCACACATGCTGCTGCTCTCTCTTTCTGCAGCCTCCCAAAGGCCAAGGGAAACTGTCCTTCGCAAGCTAAAGCGGTGCTGGATCCCCGTTAAGCATTTGTGAACGTCCAGGGATTCCTCCCACACCAGAGGAGCCAGGACAAAAAGCTCTTGCTGCTCTTCAACTCTCCAGGCAACCCCACTCACAGCTCCACACATGCTGCCGCTTTCACATTCTGCAACCTCCCAAAGGCCAAAAGAGCCTGTCCCTGCCTCGCTGAGCGGTGCTGGATCCAAGCTCAGCATTTGCGAACGTCCAGGGATTCCTCCCACACCAGACGAGCCAGGACAAAAAGATCTTGCTGCTCTTCATGTCTCCAGGCAGCCCCACTCCCAGCTCCACGCATGCTGCTGCTCTGTCTTTCTGCAGCCTCCCAAAGGTCACGAGAATCTCTCCCTGGCACACTGAGCGGTGCTGCATCCCAGCTCAGCCTTTGCGAACGTCCAGGGATTCCTCCCACACCAGAGGAGCCAGGACAAAAAGCTCTTGCTGCTCTTCAAGTCTCCAGGCAACCCCATTCACAAGCCCCCAAAATGCTGTATCTCTCTCTTTCTGCAGCTTCCCAAAGGCAAACACATCCTGTCTCTGCCTCGCTGAGCGGTGCTGCATCCCAGCTCAGCATTTGCGAACGTCCAGGGATTCCTCCCACACCAGAGGAGCCAGGACAAAAAGCTCTTGCTGCTCTTTAACTCTCCAGGTAACCCCACTCACAGATCCACACATGCTGCTGCTCTCTCTTTCTGCAGTCTCCAAAAGGTCAAGGGAAACTGTCCTTCGCAAGCTGAGCGGTGCTGGACCCCGGTTCAGCATTTGTGAACGTCCAGGGATTCCTCCCACACCAGACGAGCCAGGACAAAAAGCTCTTGCTGCTCTTCACGTCTCCAGGCAACCCCACTCACAGCTCCACGCATGCTGTTGCTCTGTCTTTCTGCAGCCTCCCAAAGGTCACGAGAATCTCTCCCTGGCACGCTGAGCGGTGCTGCATCCCAGCTCAGCATTTGTGAACGTCCAGGGATTCCTCCCACACCAGAGGAGCCAGGACAAAAAGCTCTTGCTGCTCTTTAAGTCTCCAGGCAACCCCACTCCCAGCTCCACACATGCTGCTGCTCTCTCTTTCTGCATCCTCCCAAAGGCCAAGGGAAACTGTCCTTCGCAAGCTAAAGCGGTGCTGGATCCCAGTTCAGCATTTGTGAACGTCCAGGGATTCCTCCCACACCAGAGGGGCCAGGACAAAAAGCTCTTGCTGCTCTTCAAGTCTCCAGGCAACCCCACTCACAGCTCCACGCATGCTGCTGCTCTCTCTTTCTGCAGCCTGCCAAAGGCCAAGAGAATCTCTCCCTGGCACGCTGAGCGGTGCTGGATCCCAGCTCAGCATTTGCGAACGTCCAGGGATTCCTCCCACACCAGAGGAGCCAGGTCAAAAAGCTCTTGCTGCTCTTCATGTCTCCAGGCAACCCCACTCACAGCTCTACACATGCTGCTGCTCTCTCTTTCTGCAGCCTCCCAAAGGCCAAGGGAAACTGTCCTTCGCAAGCTAAAGCAGTGCTGGATCCCAGTTCACCATTTGTGAATGTCCAGGGATTCCTCAGACACCAGAGGGGCCAGGACAAAAAGCTCTTGTTGCTCTTCAAGTCTCCAGGCAACCCCACTCACAGATCCACGCATGCTGCTGGTCTCTCTTTCTGCAGCCTCCCAAAGGCCAAGAGAATCTGTCCCTGGCTCGCTGAGCGGTGCTGGATCCCAGCTCAGCCTTTGCGAACGTCCAGGGATTCCTCCCACACCAGAGGAGCCAGGACAAAAAGCTCTTGCTGCTCTTTAACTCTCCAGGCAACCCCACTCACATCTCCACGCATGCTGCTGCTCTCTCTTTCTGCAGCCTCCCAAAGGTCACGAGAATCTCTCCCTGGCACGCTGAGCGGTGCTGGATCTCAGTTCAGCATTTGCGAACGTCCAGGGATTCCTCCCACACCAGAGGAGCCAGGACAAAAAGCTCTTGCTGCTCTTCAACTCTCCAGGCAACCCCACTCACAGCTCCACGCATGCTGCTGCTCTCTCTTTCTGCAGCCTCCCAAAGGCCAAGGGAAACTGTCCTTCGCAAGCTAAAGCAGTGCTGGATCCCAGTTCACCATTTGTGAACGTCCAGGGATTCCTCAGACACCAGAGGCGCCAGGACAAAAAGCTCTTGCTGCTCTTTAACTCTCCAGGCAACCCCACTCACAGCTCCACACATGCTGCTGCTCTCTCTTTCTGCAGTCTCCCGAAGGCCAAGAGAATCTCTCCCTGGCTCGCTGAGCGGTGTGGATCCCAGCTCAGCCTTTGCGAACGTCCAGGGATTCCTCACACACCAGAGAAGCCACGACAAAAAGCTCTTGCTGCTCTTTAACTCTCCAGGCAACCCCACTCCCAGCTCCACACATGCTGCTGCTCTCTCTTTCTGCAGCCTCCAAAAGGTCAAGGGAAACTGTCCTTCGCAAGCTGAGCGGTGCTGGATCCCAGTTCAGCATTTGTGAACGTCCAGGGATTCCTCCCACACCAGAGGAGCCAGGACAAAAAAATCTTCCTGCTCTTCACGTCTCCAGGCAACCCCACACACAGCTCCACGCATGCTGCTGCTCTCTCTTTCTGCAGCCTCCCAAAGGTCACGAGAATCTCTCCCTGGCACACTGAGCGGTGCTGCATCCCAGCTCAGCCTTTGCGAACGTCCAGGGATTCCTCCCACACCAGAGGAGCCAGGACAAAAAGCTCTTGCTGCTCTTCATGTCTCCAGGCATCCGCATTCACAAGCCCCAAAAATGCTGTATCTCTGTCTTTCTGCAGTTTCCCGGAGGCCAAGAGAGCCTGTCCTTTGCTCACTGAGCGGTGCTGGATCCCAGCTCAGCATTTGCGAACGTCCAGGAATTCCTCCCACACCAGAGGAGCCAGGACAAAAAGCTCTTGCTGCTCTTCATGTCTCCAGGCAACCCCACTCCCAGCTCCACACATGCTGCTGCTCTCTCTTTCTGCAGCCTCCCAAAGGCCAAGGGAAACTGTCCTTCGCAAGCTAAAGTGGTGCTGGATCCCCGTTCAGCATTTGTGAACGTCCAGGTATTCCTCCCACACCAGAGGAGCCAGGACAAAAAGCTCTTGCTGCTCTTCAACTCTCCAGGCAACCCCACTGACAGCTCCACACATGCTGCCGCTTTCACATTCTGCAGCCTCCCAAAGGCCAAAAGAGCCTGTCCCTGCCTCGCTGAGCGGTGCTGGATCCAAGCTCAGCATTTGCGAACGTCCAGGGATTCCTCCCACACCAGACGAGCCAGGACAAAAAGCTCTTGCTGCTCTTCACGTCTCCAGGCAACCCCACTCACAGCTCCACGCATGCTGTTGCTCTCTCTTTCTGCAGCCTCCCAAAGGTCACGAGAATCTCTCCCTGGCACGCTGAGCGGTGCTGGATCCCAGCTCAGCATTTGCGAACGTCCAGGGATTCCTCCCACACCAGAGGAGCCAGGACAAAAAGCTCTTGCTGCTCTTCATGTCTCCAGGCATCCGCATTCACAAGCCCCAAAAATGCTGTATCTCTGTCTTTCTGCAGTTTCCCGGAGGCCAAGAGAGCCTGTTCTTTGCTCACTGAGCGGTGCTGGATCCCAGCTCAGCATTTGCGAACGTCCAGGATTTCCTCCCACACCAGAGGAGCCAGGACAAAAAGCTCTTGCTGCTCTTAATGTCTCCAGGCAACCCCACTCCCAGCTCCACACATGCTGCTGCTCTCTCTTTCTGCAGCCTCCCAAAGGCCAAGGGAAACTGTCCTTCGCAAGCTAAAGCGGTGCTGGATCCCAGTTCAGCATTTGCGAACGTCCAGGGATTCCTCCCACACCAGAGGGGCCAGGACAAAAAGATCTTGCTGCTCTTCAAGTCTCCAGGCAACCCCACTGACAGCTCCACACATGCTGCTGCTCTCTCTTTCTGCAGCCTCCCAAAGGCCAAGGGAAACTGTCCTTCGCAAGCTAAAGCAGTGCTGGATCCCAGTTCACCATTTGTGAACGTCCAGGGATTCCTCAGACACCAGAGGGGCCAGGACAAAAAGCTCTTGCTGCTCTTCAAGTCTGCAGGCAACCCCACTCACAGCTCCACACATGCTGCTGCTCTCTCTTTCTGCAGCCTCCCAAAGGCCAAGAGAATCTGTCCCTGGCTCGCTGAGCGGTGCTGGATCCCAGCTCAGCCTTTGCGAACGTCCAGGGATTCCTCCCACACCAGAGGAGCCAGGACAAAAAGCTCTTGCTGCTCTTTAACTCTCCAGGCAACCCCACTCACATCTCCACGCATGCTGCTGCTCTCTCTTTCTGCAGCCTCCCAAAGGTCACGAGAATCTCTCCCTGGCACGCTGAGCGGTGCTGGATCTCAGTTCAGCATTTGCGAACGTCCAGGGATTCCTCCCACACCAGAGGAGCCAGGACAAAAAGCTCTTGCTGCTCTTCAACTCTCCAGGCAACCCCACTCACAGCTCCACGCATGCTGCTGCTCTCTCTTTCTGCAGCCTCCCAAAGGCCAAGGGAAACTGTCCTTCGCAAGCTAAAGCAGTGCTGGATCCCAGTTCACCATTTGTGAACGTCCAGGGATTCCTCAGACACCAGAGGCGCCAGGACAAAAAGCTCTTGCTGCTCTTTAACTCTCCAGGCAACCCCACTCACAGCTCCACACATGCTGCTGCTCTCTCTTTCTGCAGTCTCCCGAAGGCCAAGAGAATCTCTCCCTGGCTCGCTGAGCGGTGTGGATCCCAGCTCAGCCTTTGCGAACGTCCAGGGATTCCTCACACACCAGAGAAGCCACGACAAAAAGCTCTTGCTGCTCTTTAACTCTCCAGGCAACCCCACTCCCAGCTCCACACATGCTGCTGCTCTCTCTTTCTGCAGCCTCCAAAAGGTCAAGGGAAACTGTCCTTCGCAAGCTGAGCGGTGCTGGATCCCAGTTCAGCATTTGTGAACGTCCAGGGATTCCTCCCACACCAGAGGAGCCAGGACAAAAAAATCTTCCTGCTCTTCACGTCTCCAGGCAACCCCACACACAGCTCCACGCATGCTGCTGCTCTCTCTTTCTGCAGCCTCCCAAAGGTCACGAGAATCTCTCCCTGGCACACTGAGCGGTGCTGCATCCCAGCTCAGCCTTTGCGAACGTCCAGGGATTCCTCCCACACCAGAGGAGCCAGGACAAAAAGCTCTTGCTGCTCTTCATGTCTCCAGGCATCCGCATTCACAAGCCCCAAAAATGCTGTATCTCTGTCTTTCTGCAGTTTCCCGGAGGCCAAGAGAGCCTGTCCTTTGCTCACTGAGCGGTGCTGGATCCCAGCTCAGCATTTGCGAACGTCCAGGAATTCCTCCCACACCAGAGGAGCCAGGACAAAAAGCTCTTGCTGCTCTTCATGTCTCCAGGCAACCCCACTCCCAGCTCCACACATGCTGCTGCTCTCTCTTTCTGCAGCCTCCCAAAGGCCAAGGGAAACTGTCCTTCGCAAGCTAAAGTGGTGCTGGATCCCCGTTCAGCATTTGTGAACGTCCAGGTATTCCTCCCACACCAGAGGAGCCAGGACAAAAAGCTCTTGCTGCTCTTCAACTCTCCAGGCAACCCCACTGACAGCTCCACACATGCTGCCGCTTTCACATTCTGCAGCCTCCCAAAGGCCAAAAGAGCCTGTCCCTGCCTCGCTGAGCGGTGCTGGATCCAAGCTCAGCATTTGCGAACGTCCAGGGATTCCTCCCACACCAGACGAGCCAGGACAAAAAGCTCTTGCTGCTCTTCACGTCTCCAGGCAACCCCACTCACAGCTCCACGCATGCTGTTGCTCTCTCTTTCTGCAGCCTCCCAAAGGTCACGAGAATCTCTCCCTGGCACGCTGAGCGGTGCTGGATCCCAGCTCAGCATTTGCGAACGTCCAGGGATTCCTCCCACACCAGAGGAGCCAGGACAAAAAGCTCTTGCTGCTCTTCATGTCTCCAGGCATCCGCATTCACAAGCCCCAAAAATGCTGTATCTCTGTCTTTCTGCAGTTTCCCGGAGGCCAAGAGAGCCTGTTCTTTGCTCACTGAGCGGTGCTGGATCCCAGCTCAGCATTTGCGAACGTCCAGGATTTCCTCCCACACCAGAGGAGCCAGGACAAAAAGCTCTTGCTGCTCTTAATGTCTCCAGGCAACCCCACTCCCAGCTCCACACATGCTGCTGCTCTCTCTTTCTGCAGCCTCCCAAAGGCCAAGGGAAACTGTCCTTCGCAAGCTAAAGCGGTGCTGGATCCCAGTTCAGCATTTGCGAACGTCCAGGGATTCCTCCCACACCAGAGGGGCCAGGACAAAAAGATCTTGCTGCTCTTCAAGTCTCCAGGCAACCCCACTGACAGCTCCACACATGCTGCTGCTCTCTCTTTCTGCAGCCTCCCAAAGGCCAAGGGAAACTGTCCTTCGCAAGCTAAAGCAGTGCTGGATCCCAGTTCACCATTTGTGAACGTCCAGGGATTCCTCAGACACCAGAGGGGCCAGGACAAAAAGCTCTTGCTGCTCTTCAAGTCTGCAGGCAACCCCACTCACAGCTCCACACATGCTGCTGCTCTCTCTTTCTGCAGCCTCCCAAAGGCCAAGAGAGCCTGTCCCTGGCACGCTGAGCGGTGCTGGATCCCAGCTCAGCCTTTGCGAACGTCCAGGGATTCCTCCCACACCAGAGGAGCCAGGACAAAAAGATCTTGCTGCTCTTTAACTCTCCAGGCAACCCCACTCACATCTCCACGCATCCTGCTGCTCTCTCTTTCTGCAGCCTCCCAAAGGTCACGACAATCTCTCCCTGGCACGCTGAGCGGTGCTGGATGTCAGCTCAGCATTTGCGAACGTCCAGGGATTCCTCCCACACCAGAGGAGCCAGGACAAAAAGCTCTTGCTGCTCTTCAACTCTCCAGGCAACCCCACTCACAGCTCCACACATGCTGCCTCTTTCACTTTGTGAAGCCTCCCAAAGGCCAAAAGAGCCTGTCCCTGCCTCGCTGAGCGGTGCTGGATCCAAGCTCAGTATTTGCGAACGTCCAGGGATTCCTCCCACACCAGAGGAGCCACGACCAAAAGCTCTTGCTGCTCTTCAAGTCTCCAGGCAACCCCATTCACAAGCCCCAAAAATGCTGTATCTCTCTCTTTCTGCAGCTTCCCAAAGGCCAACACATCCTGTCCCTGCCTCGCTGAGCGATGGTGGATCCCAGCTCAGCATTTGCGAACGTCCAGGGATTCCTCCCACACCAGAGGAGCCAGGACAAAAAGCTCTTGCTGCTCTTCAAGTCTCCAGGCAACCCCACTCACAGCTCCACGCATGCTGCTGCTCTCTCTTTCTGCAGCCTCCCAAAGGCCAAGAGAATCTCTCCCTGCCTCGCTGAGCGGTGCTGGATCCCAGCTCAGCATTTGCGAACGTCCAGGGATTCCTCCCACACCAGAGGAGCCAGGACAAAAAGCTCTTGCTGCTCTTTAACTCTCCAGGCAACCCCACTCACAGCTCCACACATGCTGCTGCTCTCTCTTTCTGCAGCCTCCCAAAGGCCAAGAGAATCTCTCCCTGGCACGCTGAGCGGTGCTGGATGCCAGCTCAGCATTTGTGAACGTCCAGGGATTCCTCCCACACCAGAGGAGCCACGACCAAAAGCTCTTGCTGCTCTTCACCTCTCCAGGCAACCTCACTCACAGCCCCATGAACGTTGTCGCTCTCTATTTCCGCAGCGTCCCAAAGGCCAAGAGAATCTCTCCCTGGCTCGCTGAGCGGTGCTGGATGTCAGCTCAGCATTTGCGAACGTCCAGGGATTCCTCCCACACCAGAGGAGCCAGGACAAAAAGCTCTTGCTGCGCTTCAACTCTCCAGGCAACCCCACTCACAGCTCCACACATGCTGCTGCTCTCTCTTTCTGCAGCCTCCCAAAGGCCAAGAGAATCTCTCCCTGCATCGCTGAGCGGTGCTGGATGTCAGCTCAGCATTTGCGAACGTCCAGGGATTCCTCCCACACCAGAGGAGCCACGACCAAAAGCTCTTGCTGCTCTTCAACTCTCCAGGCAACCTCACTCACAGCCCCATGAACGTTGTCGCTCTCTATTTCTGCAGCGTCCCAAAGGCCAAGAGAATCTCTCCCTGGCTCGCTGAGCGGTGCTGGATCCCAGCTCAGCATTTGCGAACGTCCAGGGATTCCTCCCACACCAGAGGAGCCAGGACAAAAAGCTCTTGCTGCTCTTCAAGTCTCCAGGCAACCCCATTCACAAGCCCCCAAAATGCTGTATCTCTCTCTTACTGCAGCTTCCCAAAGGCCAACACATCCTGTCCCTGCCTCGCTGAGCGATGCTGGATCCCAGTTCAGCATTTGCAAACGTCCAGAGATTCCTCCCACACCAGAGGAGCCACGACCAAAAGCTCTTGCTGCTCTTTAACTCTCCAGGCAACCCCACTCACAGCTCCACACATGCTGCTGCTCTCTCTTTCTGCAGCCTCCAAAAGGTCAAGGGAAACTGTCCTTCCATGCTGAGAGGTCCTGGATCCCAGCTCAGCATTTGCAAACGTCCAGGGATTCCTCCCACACCAGAGGAGCCAGGACAAAAAGCTCTTGCTGCTCTTCAACTCTCCAGGCAACCCCACTCACAGCTCCACACATGCTGCCGCTTTCACTTTCTGAAGCCTCCCAAAGGCCAAAAGAGCCTGTCCCTGCCTCGCTGAGCGGTGCTGGATCCAAGCTCAGTATTTGTGAACGTCCAGGGATTCCTCCCACACCAGAGGAGCCACGACCAAAAGCTCTTGCTGCTCTTCAAGTCTCCAGGCAACCCCATTCACAAGCCCCAGAAATGCTGTATCTCTCTCTTTCTGCAGCTTTCCAAAGGCCAACAAATCCTGTCCCTGTCTCGCTGAGCGATGGTGGATCCCAGCTCAGCATTTGCGAACGTCCAGGGATTCCTCCCACACCAGAGGAGCCAGGACAAAAAGCTCTTGCTGCTCTTCAAGTCTCCAGGCAACCCCACTCACAGCTCCACGCATGCTGCTGCTCTCTCTTTCTGCAGCCTCCCAAAGGCCAAGAGAATCTCTCCCTGCATCGCTGAGCGGTGCTGGATCCCAGCTCAGCATTTGCGAACGTCCAGGGATTCCTCCCACACCAGAGGAGCCAGGACAAAAAGCTCTTGCTGCTCTTTAACTCTCCAGGCAACCCCACTCACAGCTCCACACATGCTGCTGCTCTCTCTTTCTGCAGCCTCCCAAAGGCCAAGAGAATCTCTCCCTGGCACGCTGAGCGGTGCTGGATGCCAGCTCAGCATTTGTGAACGTCCAGGGATTCCTCCCACACCAGAGGAGCCACGACCAAAAGCTCTTGCTGCTCTTCACCTCTCCAGGCAACCTCACTCACAGCCCCATGAACGTTGTCGCTCTCTATTTCCGCAGCGTCCCAAAGGCCAAGAGAATCTCTCCCTGGCTCGCTGAGCGGTGCTGGATGTCAGCTCAGCATTTGCGAACGTCCAGGGATTCCTCCCACACCAGAGGAGCCAGGACAAAAAGCTCTTGCTGCTCTTCAACTCTCCAGGCAACCCCTCTCCCAGCTCCACGCATGCTGCTGCTCTCTCTTTCTGCAGCCTCCCAAAGGCCAAGGGAAACTGTCCTTCGCAAGCTAAAGCGGTGCTGGATCCCAGCTCAGCATTTGTGAACGTCCAGGGATTCCTCCCACACCAGAGGCGCCAGGACAAAAAGATCTTGCTGCTCTTCAACTCTCCAGGCAACCCCACTCACAGCTCCACACATGCTGCTGCTCTCTCTTTCTGCAGCCTCCCAAAGGCCAAGAGAATCTCTCCCTGCATCGCTGAGCGGTGCTGGATGTCAGCTCAGCATTTGCGAACGTCCAGGGATTCCTCCCACACCAGAGGAGCCACGACCAAAAGCTCTTGCTGCTCTTCAACTCTCCAGGCAACCTCACTCACAAGCCCCCAAAATGCTGTATCTCTCTCTTACTGCAGCTTCCCAAAGGCCAACACATCCTGTCCCTGCCTCGCTGAGCGATGCTGGATCCCAGTTCAGCATTTGCAAACGTCCAGAGATTCCTCCCACACCAGAGGAGCCACGACCAAAAGCTCTTGCTGCTCTTCAACTCTCCAGGCAACCCCACTCACAGCTCCACACATGCTGCTGCTCTCTCTTTCTGCAGCGTCCCAAAGGCCAAGAGAATCTCTCCCTGGCTCGCTGAGCGGTGCTGGATCCCAGCTCAGCATTTGCGAACGTCCAGGGATTCCTCCCACACCAGAGGAGCCAGGACAAAAAGCTCTTGCTGCTCTTCAAGTCTCCAGGCAACCCCATTCACAAGCCCCCAAAATGCTGTATCTCTCTCTTACTGCAGCTTCCCAAAGGCCAACACATCCTGTCCCTGCCTCGCTGAGCGATGCTGGATCCCAGTTCAGCATTTGCAAACGTCCAGAGATTCCTCCCACACCAGAGGAGCCACGACCAAAAGCTCTTGCTGCTCTTTAACTCTCCAGGCAACCCCACTCACAGCTCCACACATGATGCTGCTCTCTCTTTCTGCAGCCTCCCAAAGGCCAAGAGAATCTCTCCCTGGCACGCTGAGCGGTGCTGGATATCAGCACAGCATTTGAGAACGTCCAGGGATTCCTCCCACACCAGAGGAGCCACGACCAAAAGCTCTTGCTGCTCTTCAACTCTCCAGGCAACCTCACTCACAACCCCATGAACGTTGTCGCTCTCTATTTCTGCAGCGTCCCAAAGGTCACGAGAATCTCTCCCTGGCACGCTGAGCGGTGCTGCATCCCAGCTCAGCATTTGCGAACGTCCAGGGATTCCTCCCACACCAGAGGAGCCAGGACAAAAAGCTCTTGCTGCTCTTCAAGATTCCAGGCAACCCCATTCACAAGCCCCCAAAATGCTGTATCTCTCTCTTACTGCAGCTTCCCAAAGGCCAACACATCCTGTCCCTGCCTCGCTGAGCGATGCTGGATCTCAGCTCAGCATTTGCAAACGTCCAGAGATTCCTCCCACACCAGAGGAGCCAGGACAAAAAGCTCTTGCTGCTCTTCAAGTCTCCAGGCAACCCCACTCACAGCTCCACACATGCTGCCGCTTTCACTTTCGGCAGCCTCCCAAAGGCCAAAAGAGCCTGTCCCTGCCTCGCTGAGCGGTGCTGGATCCCAGCTCAGCGTTTGCCAACGTCCAGGGATTCCTCCCACACCAGATGAGCCACGACAAAAAGCTCTTGCTGCTCTTCAAGTCTCCAGGCAACCCCACTCACAGCTCTACACATGCTGCTGCTCTCTCTTTCTGCAGCCTCCCAAAGGCCAAGAGAGCCTGGCCCTGGCTCTCTGAGCGGTGCTGGATCCCAGCTCAGCGTTTGTGAAAGTCCAGGGATTCCTCCCACACCAGAGGAGCCACGACCAAAAGCTCTTGCTGCTCTTTAACTCTCCAGGCAACCCCACTCACAGCTCCACACATGCTGCTGCTCTCTCTTTCTGCAGCTTCCCAAAGGCCAAGAGAATCTCTCCCTGGCACGCTGAGCGGTGCTGGATCCCAGTTCAGCATTTGTGAACGTCCAGGGATTCCTTCCACACCAGAGGCGCCAGGACAAAAAGCTCTTGCTGCTCTTCAACTCTCCAGGCAACCCCACTCACAGCTCCACGCATGCTGCTGCTGTCTCTTTCTGCAGCCCCCCAAAGGCCAAGAGAATCTCTCCCTGGCACGCTGAGCGGTGCTGGATCCCAGTTCAGCATTTGCAAACGTCCAGGGATTCCTCCCACACCAGAGGAGCCACGACCAAAAGCTCTTGCTGCTCTTTAACTCTCCAGGCAACCCCACTCACAGCTCCACACATGCTGCTGCTCTCTCTTTCTGCAGCTTCCCAAAGGCCAAGAGAATCTCTCCCTGGCACGCTGAGCGGTGCTGGATGCCAGCTCAGCATTTGAGAACGTCCAGGGATTCCTCCCACACCAGAGGAGCCACGACCAAAAGCTCTTGCTGCTCTTCAACTCTCCAGGCAACCCCACTCACAGCTCCACACATGCTGCTGCTCTCTCTTTCTGCAGCCTCCAAAAGGTCAAGGGAAACTGTCCTTCGCAAGCTGAGCGGTGCTGGATCCCAGTTCAGCATTTGCGAACGTCCAGGGATTCCTCCCACACCAGAGGAGCCACGACAGAAAGATCTTGCTGCTCTTCAACTCTCCAGGCAACCCCACTCACAGCTCCACGCATGCTGCTGCTCTCTCTTTCTGCAGCCTCCCAAAGGCCAAGAGAATCTCTCCCTGCATCGCTGAGCAGTGCTGGATGTCAGCTCAGCATTTGCGAATGTCCAGGGATTACTCCCACACCAGAGGAGCCACGACCAAAAGCTCTTGCTGCTCTTCACCTCTCCAGGCAACCTCACTCACAGCCCCATGAACGTTGTCGCTCTCTATTTCTGCAGCCTCCCAAAGGCGAATAGAATCTCTCCCTGGCTCGCTGAGTGGTGCTGGATCCCAGCTCAGCATTTGCGAACGTCCAGGGATTCCTCCCACACCAGAGGTGCCAGGACAAAAAGATCTTGCTGCTCTTCAAGTCTCCAGGCAGCCCCACTCACAGCTCCAGACATACTGCTGCTCTGTCTTTCTGCAGCCTCCCAAAGGCCAAGAGAATCTCTCCCTGGCACGCTGAGCAGTGCTGCATCCCAGCTCAGCATTTGCGAACGTCCAGGGATTCCTCCCACACCAGAGGAGCCACGACCAAAAGCTCTTGCTGCTCTTCAAGTCTCCAGGCAACCCCACTCACAGCTCCACGCATGCTGCTGCTCTCTCTTTCTGCAGCCTCCCAAAGGCCAAGAGAATCTCTCCCTGGCACGCTGAGCGGTGCTGGATCCCAGTTCAGCATTTGTGAACGTCCAGGGATTCCTCCCACACCAGAGGAGCCAGGACAAAAAGCTCTTGCTGCTCTTCATGTCTCCAGGCATCCGCATTCACAAGCCCCAAAAATGCTGTATCTCTGTCTTTCTGCAGTTTCCCGGAGGCCAAGAGAGCCTGTCCTTTGCTCACTGAGCGGTGCTGGATCCCAGCTCAGCATTTGCGAACGTCCAGGAATTCCTCCCACACCAGAGGAGCCAGGACAAAAAGCTCTTGCTGCTCTTCATGTCTCCAGGCAACCCCACTCCCAGCTCCACACATGCTGCTGCTCTCTCTTTCTGCATCCTCCCAAAGGCCAAGGGAAACTGTCCTTCGCAAGCTAAAGCGGTGCTGGATCCCAGCTCAGCATTTGCGAACGTCCAGGGATTCCTCCCACACCAGAGGAGCCAGGACAAAAAGCTCTTGCTGCTCTTCAACTCTCCAGGCAACCCCACTCACAGCTCCACACATGCTGCCGCTTTCACTTTCTGCAGCCTCCCAAAGGCCAAAAGAGCCTGTCCCTGCCTCGCTGAGCGGTGCTGGATCCAAGCTCAGCATTTGCCAACGTCCAGGGATTCCTCCCACACCAGATGAGCCACGACAAAAAGCTCTTGCTGCTGTTCAAGTCTCCAGGCAACCCCACTCACAGCTCTACACATGCTGCTGCTCTCTCTTTCTGCAGCCTCCCAAAGGCCAAGACAGCCTGGCCCTGTCTCGCTGAGCGGTGCTGGATCCCAGCTCAGCGTTTGCGAAAGTCCAGGGATTCCTCCCACACCAGAGGAGCCACGACCAAAAGCTCTTGCTGCTCTTCAACTCTCCAGGCAACCTCACTCACAGCCCCATGAACGTTGTCGCTCTCTATTTCTGCAGCGTCCCAAAGGCCAAGAGAATCTCTCCCTGGCTCGCTGAGCGGTGCTGGATGTCAGCTCAGCATTTGAGAAAGTCCAGGGATTCCTCCCACACCAGAGGAGCCACGACCAAAAGCTCTTGCTGCTCTTCAAGTCTCCAGGCAACCCCACTCACAGCTCCACGCATGCTGCTGCTCTCTCTTTCTGCAGCCTCCCAAAGGCCAAGGGAAACTGTCCTTCGCAAGATAAAGCGGTGCTGGATGTCAGCTCAGCATTTGAGAACGTCCAGGGATTCCTCCCACACCAGACGAGCCAGGACAAAAAGATCTTGCTGCTCTTCAAGTCTCCAGGCAGCACCACTCACAGATCCACACATGCTGCTGCTCTCTCTTTCTGCAGTCTCCCAAAGGCCAAGAGAATCTCTCCCTGGCACGCTGAGCGGTGCTGGATGTCAGCTCAGCGTTTGAGAACGTCCAGGGAGTCCTCCCACACCAGAGGAGCCAGGACAAAAAGCTCTTGCTGCTCTTCAAGTCTCCAGGCAATCCCACTCCCAGCTCTACACATGCTGCTGCTCTCTCTTTCTGCAGCCTCCCAAAGCCCAAGAGAATCTGTCCCTGGCTCGCTGAGCGGTGCTGGATCCCAGCTCAGCCTTTGCGAACGTCCAGGGAGTCCTCCCACACCAGAGGAGCCAGGACAAAAAGCTCTTGCTGCTCTTTAACTCTCCAGGCAACCCCACTCACAGCTCCACACATGCTGCTGCTCTCTCTTTCTGCAGCCTCCAAAAGGTCAAGGGAAACTGTCCTTCGCAAGCTGAGCGGTGCTGGATCCCAGTTCAGCATTTGTGAACGTCCAGGGATTCCTCCCACACCAGAGGAGCCACGACAAAAAGCTCTTGCTGCTCTTCAACTCTCCAGGCAACCCCACTCACAGCTCCACGCATGCTGCTGCTCTCTCTTTCTGCAGCCTCCAAAAGGCCAAGAGAATCTCTCCCTGGCACGCTGAGCGGTGCTGGATGTCAGCTCAGCATTTGAGAACGTCCAGGGATTCCTCAGACACCAGAAGAGCCACGACCAACAGCTCTTGCTGCTCTTCAACTCTCCAGGCAACCCCACTCACAGCTCCACACATGCTGCTGCTCTCTCTTTCTGCAGCCTCCAAAAGGTCAAGGGAAACTGTCCTTCCATGCTGAGAGGTCCTGGATCCCAGCTCAGCATTTGCAAACGTCCAGGGATTCCTCCCACACCAGAGGAGCCAGGACAAAAAGCTCTTGCTGCTCTTCAACTCTCCAGGCAACCCCACTCACAGCTCCACACATGCTGCCGCTTTCACTTTCTGAAGCCTCCCAAAGGCCAAAAGAGCCTGTCCCTGCCTCGCTGAGCGGTGCTGGATCCAAGCTCAGTATTTGCGAACGTCCAGGGATTCCTCCCACACCAGAGGAGCCACGACCAAAAGCTCTTGCTGCTCTTCAAGTCTCCAGGCAACCCCATTCACAAGCCCCAGAAATGCTGTATCTCTCTCTTTCTGCAGCTTTCCAAAGGCCAACAAATCCTGTCCCTGTCTCGCTGAGCGATGGTGGATCCCAGCTCAGCATTTGCGAACGTCCAGGGATTCCTCCCACACCAGAGGAGCCAGGACAAAAAGCTCTTGCTGCTCTTCAAGTCTCCAGGCAACCCCACTCACAGCTCCACGCATGCTGCTGCTCTCTCTTTCTGCAGCCTCCCAAAGGCCAAGAGAATCTCTCCCTGCCTCGCTGAGCGGTGCTGGATCCCAGCTCAGCATTTGCGAACGTCCAGGGATTCCTCCCACACCAGAGGAGCCAGGACAAAAAGCTCTTGCTGCTCTTTAACTCTCCAGGCAACCCCACTCACAGCTCCACACATGCTGCTGCTCTCTCTTTCTGCAGCCTCCCAAAGGCCAAGAGAATCTCTCCCTGGCACGCTGAGCGGTGCTGGATGCCAGCTCAGCATTTGTGAACGTCCAGGGATTCCTCCCACACCAGAGGAGCCACGACCAAAAGCTCTTGCTGCTCTTCACCTCTCCAGGCAACCTCACTCACAGCCCCATGAACGTTGTCGCTCTCTATTTCCGCAGCGTCCCAAAGGCCAAAAGAATCTCTCCCTGGCTCGCTGAGCGGTGCTGGATGTCAGCTCAGCATTTGCGAACGTCCAGGGATTCCTCCCACACCAGAGGAGCCAGGACAAAAAGCTCTTGCTGCTCTTCAACTCTCCAGGCAACCCCTCTCCCAGCTCCACGCATGCTGCTGCTCTCTCTTTCTGCAGCCTCCCAAAGGCCAAGGGAAACTGTCCTTCGCAAGCTAAAGCGGTGCTGGATCCCAGCTCAGCATTTGTGAACGTCCAGGGATTCCTCCCACACCAGAGGCGCCCGGACAAAAAGATCTTGCTGCTCTTCAACTCTCCAGGCAACCCCACTCACAGCTCCACACATGCTGCTGCTCTCTCTTTCTGCAGCCTCCCAAAGGCCAAGAGAATCTCTCCCTGCATCGCTGAGCGGTGCTGGATGTCAGCTCAGCATTTGCGAACGTCCAGGGATTCCTCCCACACCAGAGGAGCCACGACCAAAAGCTCTTGCTGCTCTTCAACTCTCCAGGCAACCTCACTCACAGCCCCATGAACGTTGTCGCTCTCTATTTCTGCAGCGTCCCAAAGGCCAAGAGAATCTCTCCCTGGCTCGCTGAGCGGTGCTGGATCCCAGCTCAGCATTTGCGAACGTCCAGGGATTCCTCCCACACCAGAGGAGCCAGGACAAAAAGCTCTTGCTGCTCTTCAAGTCTCCAGGCAACCCCATTCACAAGCCCCCAAAATGCTGTATCTCTCTCTTACTGCAGCTTCCCAAAGGCCAACACATCCTGTCCCTGCCTCGCTGAGCGATGCTGGATCTCAGCTCAGCATTTGCAAACGTCCAGAGATTCCTCCCACACCAGAGGAGCCACGACCAAAAGCTCTTGCTGCTCTTTAACTCTCCAGGCAACCCCACTCACAGCTCCACACATGATGCTGCTCTCTCTTTCTGCAGCCTCCCAAAGGCCAAGAGAATCTCTCCCTGGCACGCTGAGCGGTGCTGGATATCAGCACAGCATTTGAGAACGTCCAGGGATTCCTCCCACACCAGAGGAGCCACGACCAAAAGCTCTTGCTGCTCTTCAAGTCTCCAGGCAACCCCACTCACAGCTCTACGCATGCTGCTGCTCTCTCTTTCTGCAGCCTCCCAAAGGCCAAGGGAAACTGTCCTTCGCAAGATAAAGCGGTGCTGGATGTCAGCTCAGCATTTGAGAACGTCCAGGGATTCCTCCCACACCAGAGGAGCCACGACAAAAAGATCTTGCTGCTCTTCAAGTCTCCAGGCAGCACCACTCACAGATCCACACATGCTGCTGCTCTCTCTTTCTGCAGTCTCCCAAAGGCCAAGAGAATCTCTCCCTGGCACGCTGAGCGGTGCTGGATGTCAGCTCAGCGTTTGAGAACGTCCAGGGAGTCCTCCCACACCAGAGGAGCCAGGACAAAAAGCTCTTGCTGCTCTTCAAGTCTCCAGGCAATCCCACTCCCAGCTCTACACATGCTGCTGCTCTCTCTTTCTGCAGCCTCCCAAAGCCCAAGAGAATCTGTCCCTGGCTCGCTGAGCGGTGCTGGATCCCAGCTCAGCCTTTGCGAACGTCCAGGGATTCCTCAGACACCAGAAGAGCCACGACCAACAGCTCTTGCTGCTCTTCAACTCTCCAGGCAACCCCACTCACAGCTCCACACATGCTGCTGCTCTCTCTTTCTGCAGCCTCCAAAAGGTCAAGGGAAACTGTCCTTCCATGCTGAGAGGTCCTGGATCCCAGCTCAGCATTTGCAAACGTCCAGGGATTCCTCCCACACCAGAGGAGCCAGGACAAAAAGCTCTTGCTGCTCTTCAACTCTCCAGGCAACCCCACTCACAGCTCCACACATGCTGCCGCTTTCACTTTCTGAAGCCTCCCAAAGGCCAAAAGAGCCTGTCCCTGCCTCGCTGAGCGGTGCTGGATCCAAGCTCAGTATTTGTGAACGTCCAGGGATTCCTCCCACACCAGAGGAGCCACGACCAAAAGCTCTTGCTGCTCTTCAAGTCTCCAGGCAACCCCATTCACAAGCCCCAGAAATGCTGTATCTCTCTCTTTCTGCAGCTTTCCAAAGGCCAACAAATCCTGTCCCTGTCTCGCTGAGCGATGGTGGATCCCAGCTCAGCATTTGCGAACGTCCAGGGATTCCTCCCACACCAGAGGAGCCAGGACAAAAAGCTCTTGCTGCTCTTCAAGTCTCCAGGCAACCCCACTCACAGCTCCACGCATGCTGCTGCTCTCTCTTTCTGCAGCCTCCCAAAGGCCAAGAGAATCTCTCCCTGGCACGCTGAGCGGTTCTGGATGTCAGCTCAGCATTTGCGAACGTCCAGGGATTCCTCCCACACCAGAGGCGCCAGGACAAAAAGATCTTGCTGCTCTTCAACTCTCCAGGCAACCCCACTCACAGCTCCACACATGCTGCTGCTCTCTCTTTCTGCAGCCTCCCAAAGGCCAAGAGAATCTCTCCCTGCATCGCTGAGCGGTGCTGGATGTCAGCTCAGCATTTGCGAACGTCCAGGGATTCCTCCCACACCAGAGGAGCCACGACCAAAAGCTCTTGCTGCTCTTCAACTCTCCAGGCAACCTCACTCACAGCCCCATGAACGTTGTCGCTCTCTATTTCTGCAGCGTCCCAAAGGCCAAGAGAATCTCTCCCTGGCTCGCTGAGCGGTGCTGGATCCCAGCTCAGCATTTGCGAACGTCCAGGGATTCCTCCCACACCAGAGGAGCCAGGACAAAAAGCTCTTGCTGCTCTTCAACTCTCCAGGCAACCCCATTCACAAGCCCCCAAAATGCTGTATCTCTCTCTTACTGCAGCTTCCCAAAGGCCAACACATCCTGTCCCTGCCTCGCTGAGCGATGCTGGATCCCAGTTCAGCATTTGCAAACGTCCAGAGATTCCTCCCACACCAGAGGAGCCACGACCAAAAGCTCTTGCTGCTCTTTAACTCTCCAGGCAACCCCACTCACAGCTCCACACATGCTGCTGCTCTCTCTTTCTGCAGCCTCCAAAAGGTCAAGGGAAACTGTCCTTCCATGCTGAGAGGTCCTGGATCCCAGCTCAGCATTTGCAAACGTCCAGGGATTCCTCCCACACCAGAGGAGCCAGGACAAAAAGCTCTTGCTGCTCTTCAACTCTCCAGGCAACCCCACTCACAGCTCCACACATGCTGCCGCTTTCACTTTCTGAAGCCTCCCAAAGGCCAAAAGAGCCTGTCCCTGCCTCGCTGAGCGGTGCTGGATCCAAGCTCAGTATTTGTGAACGTCCAGGGATTCCTCCCACACCAGAGGAGCCACGACCAAAAGCTCTTGCTGCTCTTCAAGTCTCCAGGCAACCCCATTCACAAGCCCCAGAAATGCTGTATCTCTCTCTTTCTGCAGCTTTCCAAAGGCCAACAAATCCTGTCCCTGTCTCGCTGAGCGATGGTGGATCCCAGCTCAGCATTTGCGAACGTCCAGGGATTCCTCCCACACCAGAGGAGCCAGGACAAAAAGCTCTTGCTGCTCTTCAAGTCTCCAGGCAACCCCACTCACAGCTCCACGCATGCTGCTGCTCTCTCTTTCTGCAGCCTCCCAAAGGCCAAGAGAATCTCTCCCTGCATCGCTGAGCGGTGCTGGATCCCAGCTCAGCATTTGCGAACGTCCAGGGATTCCTCCCACACCAGAGGAGCCAGGACAAAAAGCTCTTGCTGCTCTTTAACTCTCCAGGCAACCCCACTCACAGCTCCACACATGCTGCTGCTCTCTCTTTCTGCAGCCTCCCAAAGGCCAAGAGAATCTCTCCCTGGCACGCTGAGCGGTGCTGGATGCCAGCTCAGCATTTGTGAACGTCCAGGGATTCCTCCCACACCAGAGGAGCCACGACCAAAAGCTCTTGCTGCTCTTCACCTCTCCAGGCAACCTCACTCACAGCCCCATGAACGTTGTCGCTCTCTATTTCCGCAGCGTCCCAAAGGCCAAGAGAATCTCTCCCTGGCTCGCTGAGCGGTGCTGGATGTCAGCTCAGCATTTGCGAACGTCCAGGGATTCCTCCCACACCAGAGGAGCCAGGACAAAAAGCTCTTGCTGCTCTTCAAGTCTCCAGGCAACCCCATTCACAAGCCCCCAAAATGCTGTATCTCTCTCTTACTGCAGCTTCCCAAAGGCCAACACATCCTGTCCCTGCCTCGCTGAGCGATGCTGGATCCCAGTTCAGCATTTGCAAACGTCCAGAGATTCCTCCCACACCAGAGGAGCCACGACCAAAAGCTCTTGCTGCTCTTTAACTCTCCAGGCAACCCCACTCACAGCTCCACACATGATGCTGCTCTCTCTTTCTGCAGCCTCCCAAAGGCCAAGAGAATCTCTCCCTGGCACGCTGAGCGGTGCTGGATATCAGCACAGCATTTGAGAACGTCCAGGGATTCCTCCCACACCAGAGGAGCCACGACCAAAAGCTCTTGCTGCTCTTCAACTCTCCAGGCAACCTCACTCACAGCTCTACACATGCTGCTGCTCTCTCTTTCTGCAGCCTCCCAAAGGCCAAGAGAGCCTGGCCCTGGCTCTCTGAGCGGTGCTGGATCCCAGCTCAGCGTTTGTGAAAGTCCAGGGATTCCTCCCACACCAGAGGAGCCACGACCAAAAGCTCTTGCTGCTCTTTAACTCTCCAGGCAACCCCACTCACAGCTCCACACATGCTGCTGCTCTCTCTTTCTGCAGCTTCCCAAAGGCCAAGAGAATCTCTCCCTGGCTCGCTGAGCGGTGCTGGATCCCAGTTCAGCATTTGTGAACGTCCAGGGATTCCTTCCACACCAGAGGCGCCAGGACAAAAAGCTCTTGCTGCTCTTCAACTCTCCAGGCAACCCCACTCACAGCTCCACGCATGCTGCTGCTGTCTCTTTCTGCAGCCCCCAAAGGCCAAGAGAATCTCTCCCTGGCACGCTGAGCGGTGCTGGATCCCAGTTCAGCATTTGCAAACGTCCAGGGATTCCTCCCACACCAGAGGAGCCACGACCAAAAGCTCTTGCTGCTCTTTAACTCTCCAGGCAACCCCACTCACAGCTCCACACATGCTGCTGCTCTCTCTTTCTGCAGCCTCCAAAAGGTCAAGGGAAACTGTCCTTCCATGCTGAGAGGTCCTGGATCCCAGCTCAGCATTTGCAAACGTCCAGGGATTCCTCCCACACCAGAGGAGCCAGGACAAAAAGCTCTTGCTGCTCTTCAACTCTCCAGGCAACCCCACTCACAGCTCCACACATGCTGCTGCTCTCTCTTTCTGCAGCCTCCAAAAGGTCAAGGGAAACTGTCCTTCGCAAGCTGAGCGGTGCTGGATCCCAGTTCAGCATTTGCGAACGTCCAGGGATTCCTCCCACACCAGAGGAGCCACGACAGAAAGATCTTGCTGCTCTTCAACTCTCCAGGCAACCCCACTCACAGCTCCACGCATGCTGCTGCTCTCTCTTTCTGCAGCCTCCCAAAGGCCAAGAGAATCTCTCCCTGCATCGCTGAGCAGTGCTGGATGTCAGCTCAGCATTTGCGAATGTCCAGGGATTACTCCCACACCAGAGGAGCCACGACCAAAAGCTCTTGCTGCTCTTCACCTCTCCAGGCAACCTCACTCACAGCCCCATGAACGTTGTCGCTCTCTATTTCTGCAGCCTCCCAAAGGCGAATAGAATCTCTCCCTGGCTCGCTGAGTGGTGCTGGATCCCAGCTCAGCATTTGCGAACGTCCAGGGATTCCTCCCACACCAGAGGTGCCAGGACAAAAAGATCTTGCTGCTCTTCAAGTCTCCAGGCAGCCCCACTCACAGCTCCAGACATACTGCTGCTCTGTCTTTCTGCAGCCTCCCAAAGGCCAAGAGAATCTCTCCCTGGCACGCTGAGCAGTGCTGCATCCCAGCTCAGCATTTGCGAACGTCCAGGGATTCCTCCCACACCAGAGGAGCCACGACCAAAAGCTCTTGCTGCTCTTCAAGTCTCCAGGCAACCCCACTCACAGCTCCACGCATGCTGCTGCTCTCTCTTTCTGCAGCCTCCCAAAGGCCAAGAGAATCTCTCCCTGGCACGCTGAGCGGTGCTGGATCCCAGTTCAGCATTTGTGAACGTCCAGGGATTCCTCCCACACCAGAGGAGCCAGGACAAAAAGCTCTTGCTGCTCTTCATGTCTCCAGGCATCCGCATTCACAAGCCCCAAAAATGCTGTATCTCTGTCTTTCTGCAGTTTCCCGGAGGCCAAGAGAGCCTGTCCTTTGCTCACTGAGCGGTGCTGGATCCCAGCTCAGCATTTGCGAACGTCCAGGAATTCCTCCCACACCAGAGGAGCCAGGACAAAAAGCTCTTGCTGCTCTTCATGTCTCCAGGCAACCCCACTCCCAGCTCCACACATGCTGCTGCTCTCTCTTTCTGCATCCTCCCAAAGGCCAAGGGAAACTGTCCTTCGCAAGCTAAAGCGGTGCTGGATCCCAGCTCAGCATTTGCGAACGTCCAGGGATTCCTCCCACACCAGAGGAGCCAGGACAAAAAGCTCTTGC
The DNA here is from genome assembly GCA_037975005.1 of Platalea minor. Classification (NCBI taxonomy): domain Eukaryota; kingdom Metazoa; phylum Chordata; class Aves; order Pelecaniformes; family Threskiornithidae; genus Platalea; species Platalea minor. The sequence goes on from JBBPFK010000067.1 coordinate 207,739, forward strand.
TGCTCTTCAACTCTCCAGGCAACCCCACTCACAGCTCCACACATGCTGCCGCTTTCACTTTCTGCAGCCTCCCAAAGGCCAAAAGAGCCTGTCCCTGCCTCGCTGAGCGGTGCTGGATCCAAGCTCAGCATTTGCCAACGTCCAGGGATTCCTCCCACACCAGATGAGCCACGACAAAAAGCTCTTGCTGCTGTTCAAGTCTCCAGGCAACCCCACTCACAGCTCTACACATGCTGCTGCTCTCTCTTTCTGCAGCCTCCCAAAGGCCAAGAGAGCCTGGCCCTGTCTCGCTGAGCGGTGCTGGATCCCAGCTCAGCGTTTGCGAAAGTCCAGGGATTCCTCCCACACCAGAGGAGCCACGACCAAAAGCTCTTGCTGCTCTTCAACTCTCCAGGCAACCTCACTCACAGCCCCATGAACGTTGTCGCTCTCTATTTCTGCAGCGTCCCAAAGGCCAAGAGAATCTCTCCCTGGCTCGCTGAGCGGTGCTGGATGTCAGCTCAGCATTTGAGAAAGTCCAGGGATTCCTCCCACACCAGAGGAGCCACGACCAAAAGCTCTTGCTGCTCTTCAAGTCTCCAGGCAACCCCACTCACAGCTCCACGCATGCTGCTGCTCTCTCTTTCTGCAGCCTCCCAAAGGCCAAGGGAAACTGTCCTTCGCAAGATAAAGCGGTGCTGGATGTCAGCTCAGCATTTGCGAACGTCCAGGGATTCCTCCCACACCAGACGAGCCAGGACAAAAAGATCTTGCTGCTCTTCAAGTCTCCAGGCAGCACCACTCACAGATCCACACATGCTGCTGCTCTCTCTTTCTGCAGTCTCCCAAAGGCCAAGAGAATCTCTCCCTGGCACGCTGAGCGGTGCTGGATGTCAGCTCAGCGTTTGAGAACGTCCAGGGAGTCCTCCCACACCAGAGGAGCCAGGACAAAAAGCTCTTGCTGCTCTTCAAGTCTCCAGGCAATCCCACTCCCAGCTCTACACATGCTGCTGCTCTCTCTTTCTGCAGCCTCCCAAAGCCCAAGAGAATCTGTCCCTGGCTCGCTGAGCGGTGCTGGATCCCAGCTCAGCCTTTGCGAACGTCCAGGGAGTCCTCCCACACCAGAGGAGCCAGGACAAAAAGCTCTTGCTGCTCTTTAACTCTCCAGGCAACCCCACTCACAGCTCCACACATGCTGCTGCTCTCTCTTTCTGCAGCCTCCAAAAGGTCAAGGGAAACTGTCCTTCGCAAGCTGAGCGGTGCTGGATCCCAGTTCAGCATTTGTGAACGTCCAGGGATTCCTCCCACACCAGAGGAGCCACGACAAAAAGCTCTTGCTGCTCTTCAACTCTCCAGGCAACCCCACTCACAGCTCCACGCATGCTGCTGCTCTCTCTTTCTGCAGCCTCCAAAAGGCCAAGAGAATCTCTCCCTGGCACGCTGAGCGGTGCTGGATGTCAGCTCAGCATTTGAGAACGTCCAGGGATTCCTCAGACACCAGAAGAGCCACGACCAACAGCTCTTGCTGCTCTTCAACTCTCCAGGCAACCCCACTCACAGCTCCACACATGCTGCTGCTCTCTCTTTCTGCAGCCTCCAAAAGGTCAAGGGAAACTGTCCTTCCATGCTGAGAGGTCCTGGATCCCAGCTCAGCATTTGCAAACGTCCAGGGATTCCTCCCACACCAGAGGAGCCAGGACAAAAAGCTCTTGCTGCTCTTCAACTCTCCAGGCAACCCCACTCACAGCTCCACACATGCTGCCGCTTTCACTTTCTGAAGCCTCCCAAAGGCCAAAAGAGCCTGTCCCTGCCTCGCTGAGCGGTGCTGGATCCAAGCTCAGTATTTGCGAACGTCCAGGGATTCCTCCCACACCAGAGGAGCCACGACCAAAAGCTCTTGCTGCTCTTCAAGTCTCCAGGCAACCCCATTCACAAGCCCCAGAAATGCTGTATCTCTCTCTTTCTGCAGCTTTCCAAAGGCCAACAAATCCTGTCCCTGTCTCGCTGAGCGATGGTGGATCCCAGCTCAGCATTTGCGAACGTCCAGGGATTCCTCCCACACCAGAGGAGCCAGGACAAAAAGCTCTTGCTGCTCTTCAAGTCTCCAGGCAACCCCACTCACAGCTCCACGCATGCTGCTGCTCTCTCTTTCTGCAGCCTCCCAAAGGCCAAGAGAATCTCTCCCTGCCTCGCTGAGCGGTGCTGGATCCCAGCTCAGCATTTGCGAACGTCCAGGGATTCCTCCCACACCAGAGGAGCCAGGACAAAAAGCTCTTGCTGCTCTTTAACTCTCCAGGCAACCCCACTCACAGCTCCACACATGCTGCTGCTCTCTCTTTCTGCAGCCTCCCAAAGGCCAAGAGAATCTCTCCCTGGCACGCTGAGCGGTGCTGGATGCCAGCTCAGCATTTGTGAACGTCCAGGGATTCCTCCCACACCAGAGGAGCCACGACCAAAAGCTCTTGCTGCTCTTCACCTCTCCAGGCAACCTCACTCACAGCCCCATGAACGTTGTCGCTCTCTATTTCCGCAGCGTCCCAAAGGCCAAAAGAATCTCTCCCTGGCTCGCTGAGCGGTGCTGGATGTCAGCTCAGCATTTGCGAACGTCCAGGGATTCCTCCCACACCAGAGGAGCCAGGACAAAAAGCTCTTGCTGCTCTTCAACTCTCCAGGCAACCCCTCTCCCAGCTCCACGCATGCTGCTGCTCTCTCTTTCTGCAGCCTCCCAAAGGCCAAGGGAAACTGTCCTTCGCAAGCTAAAGCGGTGCTGGATCCCAGCTCAGCATTTGTGAACGTCCAGGGATTCCTCCCACACCAGAGGCGCCCGGACAAAAAGATCTTGCTGCTCTTCAACTCTCCAGGCAACCCCACTCACAGCTCCACACATGCTGCTGCTCTCTCTTTCTGCAGCCTCCCAAAGGCCAAGAGAATCTCTCCCTGCATCGCTGAGCGGTGCTGGATGTCAGCTCAGCATTTGCGAACGTCCAGGGATTCCTCCCACACCAGAGGAGCCACGACCAAAAGCTCTTGCTGCTCTTCAACTCTCCAGGCAACCTCACTCACAGCCCCATGAACGTTGTCGCTCTCTATTTCTGCAGCGTCCCAAAGGCCAAGAGAATCTCTCCCTGGCTCGCTGAGCGGTGCTGGATCCCAGCTCAGCATTTGCGAACGTCCAGGGATTCCTCCCACACCAGAGGAGCCAGGACAAAAAGCTCTTGCTGCTCTTCAAGTCTCCAGGCAACCCCATTCACAAGCCCCCAAAATGCTGTATCTCTCTCTTACTGCAGCTTCCCAAAGGCCAACACATCCTGTCCCTGCCTCGCTGAGCGATGCTGGATCTCAGCTCAGCATTTGCGAACGTCCAGAGATTCCTCCCACACCAGAGGAGCCACGACCAAAAGCTCTTGCTGCTCTTTAACTCTCCAGGCAACCCCACTCACAGCTCCACACATGATGCTGCTCTCTCTTTCTGCAGCCTCCCAAAGGCCAAGAGAATCTCTCCCTGGCACGCTGAGCGGTGCTGGATATCAGCACAGCATTTGAGAACGTCCAGGGATTCCTCCCACACCAGAGGAGCCACGACCAAAAGCTCTTGCTGCTCTTCAAGTCTCCAGGCAACCCCACTCACAGCTCTACGCATGCTGCTGCTCTCTCTTTCTGCAGCCTCCCAAAGGCCAAGGGAAACTGTCCTTCGCAAGATAAAGCGGTGCTGGATGTCAGCTCAGCATTTGAGAACGTCCAGGGATTCCTCCCACACCAGAGGAGCCACGACAAAAAGATCTTGCTGCTCTTCAAGTCTCCAGGCAGCACCACTCACAGATCCACACATGCTGCTGCTCTCTCTTTCTGCAGTCTCCCAAAGGCCAAGAGAATCTCTCCCTGGCACGCTGAGCGGTGCTGGATGTCAGCTCAGCGTTTGAGAACGTCCAGGGAGTCCTCCCACACCAGAGGAGCCAGGACAAAAAGCTCTTGCTGCTCTTCAAGTCTCCAGGCAATCCCACTCCCAGCTCTACACATGCTGCTGCTCTCTCTTTCTGCAGCCTCCCAAAGCCCAAGAGAATCTGTCCCTGGCTCGCTGAGCGGTGCTGGATCCCAGCTCAGCCTTTGCGAACGTCCAGGGAGTCCTCCCACACCAGAGGAGCCAGGACAAAAAGCTCTTGCTGCTCTTTAACTCTCCAGGCAACCCCACTCACAGCTCCACACATGCTGCTGCTCTCTCTTTCTGCAGTCTCCCAAAGGCCAAGAGAATCTCTCCCTGGCACGCTGAGCGGTGCTGGATGTCAGCTCAGCGTTTGAGAACGTCCAGGGAGTCCTCCCACACCAGAGGAGCCAGGACAAAAAGCTCTTGCTGCTCTTCAAGTCTCCAGGCAATCCCACTCCCAGCTCTACACATGCTGCTGCTCTCTCTTTCTGCAGCCTCCCAAAGCCCAAGAGAATCTGTCCCTGGCTCGCTGAGCGGTGCTGGATCCCAGCTCAGCCTTTGCGAACGTCCAGGGAGTCCTCCCACACCAGAGGAGCCAGGACAAAAAGCTCTTGCTGCTCTTTAACTCTCCAGGCAACCCCACTCACAGCTCCACACATGCTGCTGCTCTCTCTTTCTGCAGCCTCCAAAAGGTCAAGGGAAACTGTCCTTCGCAAGCTGAGCGGTGCTGGATCCCAGTTCAGCATTTGTGAACGTCCAGGGATTCCTCCCACACCAGAGGAGCCACGACAAAAAGCTCTTGCTGCTCTTCAACTCTCCAGGCAACCCCACTCACAGCTCCACGCATGCTGCTGCTCTCTCTTTCTGCAGCCTCCAAAAGGCCAAGAGAATCTCTCCCTGGCACGCTGAGCGGTGCTGGATGTCAGCTCAGCATTTGAGAACGTCCAGGGATTCCTCAGACACCAGAAGAGCCACGACCAACAGCTCTTGCTGCTCTTCAACTCTCCAGGCAACCCCACTCACAGCTCCACACATGCTGCTGCTCTCTCTTTCTGCAGCCTCCAAAAGGTCAAGGGAAACTGTCCTTCCATGCTGAGAGGTCCTGGATCCCAGCTCAGCATTTGCAAACGTCCAGGGATTCCTCCCACACCAGAGGAGCCAGGACAAAAAGCTCTTGCTGCTCTTCAACTCTCCAGGCAACCCCACTCACAGCTCCACACATGCTGCCGCTTTCACTTTCTGAAGCCTCCCAAAGGCCAAAAGAGCCTGTCCCTGCCTCGCTGAGCGGTGCTGGATCCAAGCTCAGTATTTGCGAACGTCCAGGGATTCCTCCCACACCAGAGGAGCCACGACCAAAAGCTCTTGCTGCTCTTCAAGTCTCCAGGCAACCCCATTCACAAGCCCCAGAAATGCTGTATCTCTCTCTTTCTGCAGCTTTCCAAAGGCCAACAAATCCTGTCCCTGTCTCGCTGAGCGATGGTGGATCCCAGCTCAGCATTTGCGAACGTCCAGGGATTCCTCCCACACCAGAGGAGCCAGGACAAAAAGCTCTTGCTGCTCTTCAAGTCTCCAGGCAACCCCACTCACAGCTCCACGCATGCTGCTGCTCTCTCTTTCTGCAGCCTCCCAAAGGCCAAGAGAATCTCTCCCTGCCTCGCTGAGCGGTGCTGGATCCCAGCTCAGCATTTGCGAACGTCCAGGGATTCCTCCCACACCAGAGGAGCCAGGACAAAAAGCTCTTGCTGCTCTTTAACTCTCCAGGCAACCCCACTCACAGCTCCACACATGCTGCTGCTCTCTCTTTCTGCAGCCTCCCAAAGGCCAAGAGAATCTCTCCCTGGCACGCTGAGCGGTGCTGGATGCCAGCTCAGCATTTGTGAACGTCCAGGGATTCCTCCCACACCAGAGGAGCCACGACCAAAAGCTCTTGCTGCTCTTCACCTCTCCAGGCAACCTCACTCACAGCCCCATGAACGTTGTCGCTCTCTATTTCCGCAGCGTCCCAAAGGCCAAAAGAATCTCTCCCTGGCTCGCTGAGCGGTGCTGGATGTCAGCTCAGCATTTGCGAACGTCCAGGGATTCCTCCCACACCAGAGGAGCCAGGACAAAAAGCTCTTGCTGCTCTTCAACTCTCCAGGCAACCCCTCTCCCAGCTCCACGCATGCTGCTGCTCTCTCTTTCTGCAGCCTCCCAAAGGCCAAGGGAAACTGTCCTTCGCAAGCTAAAGCGGTGCTGGATCCCAGCTCAGCATTTGTGAACGTCCAGGGATTCCTCCCACACCAGAGGCGCCCGGACAAAAAGATCTTGCTGCTCTTCAACTCTCCAGGCAACCCCACTCACAGCTCCACACATGCTGCTGCTCTCTCTTTCTGCAGCCTCCCAAAGGCCAAGAGAATCTCTCCCTGCATCGCTGAGCGGTGCTGGATGTCAGCTCAGCATTTGCGAACGTCCAGGGATTCCTCCCACACCAGAGGAGCCACGACCAAAAGCTCTTGCTGCTCTTCAACTCTCCAGGCAACCTCACTCACAGCCCCATGAACGTTGTCGCTCTCTATTTCTGCAGCGTCCCAAAGGCCAAGAGAATCTCTCCCTGGCTCGCTGAGCGGTGCTGGATCCCAGCTCAGCATTTGCGAACGTCCAGGGATTCCTCCCACACCAGAGGAGCCACGACCAAAAGCTCTTGCTGCTCTTCAAGTCTCCAGGCAACCCCATTCACAAGCCCCCAAAATGCTGTATCTCTCTCTTACTGCAGCTTCCCAAAGGCCAACACATCCTGTCCCTGCCTCGCTGAGCGATGGTGGATCCCAGCTCAGCATTTGCAAACGTCCAGAGATTCCTCCCACACCAGAGGAGCCACGACCAAAAGCTCTTGCTGCTCTTTAACTCTCCAGGCAACCCCACTCACAGCTCCACACATGATGCTGCTCTCTCTTTCTGCAGCCTCCCAAAGGCCAAGAGAATCTCTCCCTGGCACGCTGAGCGGTGCTGGATATCAGCACAGCATTTGAGAACGTCCAGGGATTCCTCCCACACCAGAGGAGCCACGACCAAAAGCTCTTGCTGCTCTTCAAGTCTCCAGGCAACCCCACTCACAGCTCTACGCATGCTGCTGCTCTCTCTTTCTGCAGCCTCCCAAAGGCCAAGGGAAACTGTCCTTCGCAAGATAAAGCGGTGCTGGATGTCAGCTCAGCATTTGAGAACGTCCAGGGATTCCTCCCACACCAGAGGAGCCACGACAAAAAGATCTTGCTGCTCTTCAAGTCTCCAGGCAGCACCACTCACAGATCCACACATGCTGCTGCTCTCTCTTTCTGCAGTCTCCCAAAGGCCAAGAGAATCTCTCCCTGGCACGCTGAGCGGTGCTGGATGTCAGCTCAGCGTTTGAGAACGTCCAGGGAGTCCTCCCACACCAGAGGAGCCAGGACAAAAAGCTCTTGCTGCTCTTCAAGTCTCCAGGCAATCCCACTCCCAGCTCTACACATGCTGCTGCTCTCTCTTTCTGCAGCCTCCCAAAGCCCAAGAGAATCTGTCCCTGGCTCGCTGAGCGGTGCTGGATCCCAGCTCAGCCTTTGCGAACGTCCAGGGAGTCCTCCCACACCAGAGGAGCCAGGACAAAAAGCTCTTGCTGCTCTTTAACTCTCCAGGCAACCCCACTCACAGCTCCACACATGCTGCTGCTCTCTCTTTCTGCAGCCTCCAAAAGGTCAAGGGAAACTGTCCTTCGCAAGCTGAGCGGTGCTGGATCCCAGTTCAGCATTTGTGAACGTCCAGGGATTCCTTCCACACCAGAGGAGCCACGACAAAAAGCTCTTGCTGCTCTTCAACTCTCCAGGCAACCCCACTCACAGCTCCACGCATGCTGCTGCTCTCTCTTTCTGCAGCCTCCAAAAGGCCAAGAGAATCTCTCCCTGGCACGCTGAGCGGTGCTGGATGTCAGCTCAGCATTTGAGAACGTCCAGGGATTCCTCAGACACCAGAAGAGCCACGACCAACAGCTCTTGCTGCTCTTCAACTCTCCAGGCAACCCCACTCACAGCTCCACACATGCTGCTGCTCTCTCTTTCTGCAGCCTCCAAAAGGTCAAGGGAAACTGTCCTTCCATGCTGAGAGGTCCTGGATCCCAGCTCAGCATTTGCAAACGTCCAGGGATTCCTCCCACACCAGAGGAGCCAGGACAAAAAGCTCTTGCTGCTCTTCAACTCTCCAGGCAACCCCACTCACAGCTCCACACATGCTGCCGCTTTCACTTTCTGAAGCCTCCCAAAGGCCAAAAGAGCCTGTCCCTGCCTCGCTGAGCGGTGCTGGATCCAAGCTCAGTATTTGCGAACGTCCAGGGATTCCTCCCACACCAGAGGAGCCACGACCAAAAGCTCTTGCTGCTCTTCAAGTCTCCAGGCAACCCCATTCACAAGCCCCAGAAATGCTGTATCTCTCTCTTTCTGCAGCCTCCCAAAGGCCAAGAGAATCTCTCCCTGCCTCGCTGAGCGGTGCTGGATCCCAGCTCAGCATTTGCGAACGTCCAGGGATTCCTCCCACACCAGAGGAGCCAGGACAAAAAGCTCTTGCTGCTCTTTAACTCTCCAGGCAACCCCACTCACAGCTCCACACATGCTGCTGCTCTCTCTTTCTGCAGCCTCCCAAAGGCCAAGAGAATCTCTCCCTGGCACGCTGAGCGGTGCTGGATGCCAGCTCAGCATTTGTGAACGTCCAGGGATTCCTCCCACACCAGAGGAGCCACGACCAAAAGCTCTTGCTGCTCTTCACCTCTCCAGGCAACCTCACTCACAGCCCCATGAACGTTGTCGCTCTCTATTTCCGCAGCGTCCCAAAGGCCAAAAGAATCTCTCCCTGGCTCGCTGAGCGGTGCTGGATGTCAGCTCAGCATTTGCGAACGTCCAGGGATTCCTCCCACACCAGAGGAGCCAGGACAAAAAGCTCTTGCTGCTCTTCAACTCTCCAGGCAACCCCTCTCCCAGCTCCACGCATGCTGCTGCTCTCTCTTTCTGCAGCCTCCCAAAGGCCAAGGGAAACTGTCCTTCGCAAGCTAAAGCGGTGCTGGATCCCAGCTCAGCATTTGTGAACGTCCAGGGATTCCTCCCACACCAGAGGCGCCCGGACAAAAAGATCTTGCTGCTCTTCAACTCTCCAGGCAACCCCACTCACAGCTCCACACATGCTGCTGCTCTCTCTTTCTGCAGCCTCCCAAAGGCCAAGAGAATCTCTCCCTGCATCGCTGAGCGGTGCTGGATGTCAGCTCAGCATTTGCGAACGTCCAGGGATTCCTCCCACACCAGAGGAGCCACGACCAAAAGCTCTTGCTGCTCTTCAACTCTCCAGGCAACCTCACTCACAGCCCCATGAACGTTGTCGCTCTCTATTTCTGCAGCGTCCCAAAGGCCAAGAGAATCTCTCCCTGGCTCGCTGAGCGGTGCTGGATCCCAGCTCAGCATTTGCGAACGTCCAGGGATTCCTCCCACACCAGAGGAGCCAGGACAAAAAGCTCTTGCTGCTCTTCAAGTCTCCAGGCAACCCCATTCACAAGCCCCCAAAATGCTGTATCTCTCTCTTACTGCAGCTTCCCAAAGGCCAACACATCCTGTCCCTGCCTCGCTGAGCGATGCTGGATCCCAGCTCAGCATTTGCAAACGTCCAGAGATTCCTCCCACACCAGAGGAGCCACGACCAAAAGCTCTTGCTGCTCTTTAACTCTCCAGGCAACCCCACTCACAGCTCCACACATGATGCTGCTCTCTCTTTCTGCAGCCTCCCAAAGGCCAAGAGAATCTCTCCCTGGCACGCTGAGCGGTGCTGGATATCAGCACAGCATTTGAGAACGTCCAGGGATTCCTCCCACACCAGAGGAGCCACGACCAAAAGCTCTTGCTGCTCTTCAACTCTCCAGGCAACCTCACTCACAGCCCCATGAACGTTGTCGCTCTCTATTTCTGCAGCGTCCCAAAGGTCACGAGAATCTCTCCCTGGCACGCTGAGCGGTGCTGCATCCCAGCTCAGCATTTGCGAACGTCCAGGGATTCCTCCCACACCAGAGGAGCCAGGACAAAAAGCTCTTGCTGCTCTTCAAGATTCCAGGCAACCCCATTCACAAGCCCCCAAAATGCTGTATCTCTCTCTTACTGCAGCTTCCCAAAGGCCAACACATCCTGTCCCTGCCTCGCTGAGCGATGCTGGATCCCAGCTCAGCATTTGCAAACGTCCAGAGATTCCTCCCACACCAGAGGAGCCAGGACAAAAAGCTCTTGCTGCTCTTCAAGTCTCCAGGCAACCCCACTCACAGCTCCACACATGCTGCCGCTTTCACTTTCGGCAGCCTCCCAAAGGCCAATAGAAACTGTCCCTGCCTCGCTGAGCGGTGCTGGATCCCAGCTCAGCGTTTGCCAACGTCCAGGGATTCCTCCCACACCAGATGAGCCACGACAAAAAGCTCTTGCTGCTCTTCAAGTCTCCAGGCAACCCCACTCACAGCTCCACACATGCTGCTGCTCTCTCTTTCTACAGCCTCCCAAAGGCCAAGCGAATCTGTCCTTCGCACGCTGAGCGGTGCTGGATCCCAGCTCAGCGTTTGTGAAAGTCCAGGGATTCCTCCCACACCAGAGGAGCCACGACCAAAAGCTCTTGCTGCTCTTTAACTCTCCAGGCAACCCCACTCACAGCTCCACACATGCTGCTGCTCTCTCTTTCTGCAGCTTCCCAAAGGCCAAGAGAATCTCTCCCTGGCACGCTGAGCGGTGCTGGATCCCAGTTCAGCATTTGTGAACGTCCAGGGATTCCTTCCACACCAGAGGCGCCAGGACAAAAAGCTCTTGCTGCTCTTCAACTCTCCAGGCAACCCCATTCACAGCTCCACGCATGCTGCTGCTCTCTCTTTCTGCAGCCCCCCAAAGGCCAAGAGAATCTCTCCCTGGCACGCTGAGCGGTGCTGGATCCCAGTTCAGCATTTGTGAACGTCCAGGGATTCCTCCCACACCAGAGGAGCCACGACCAAAAGCTCTTGCTGCTCTTTAACTCTCCAGGCAACCCCACTCACAGCTCCACACATGCTGCTGCTCTCTCTTTCTGCAGCTTCCCAAAGGCCAAGAGAATCTCTCCCTGGCACGCTGAGCGGTGCTGGATGTCAGCACAGCATTTGAGAACGTCCAGGGATTCCTCCCACACCAGAGACGCCAGGACAAAAAGCTCTTGCTGCTCTTCAACTCTCCAGGCAACCCCACTCACAGCTCCACACATGCTGCTGCTCTCTCTTTCTGCAGTCTCCCAAAGGCCAAGAGAATCTCTCCCTGGCACGCTGAGCGGTGCTGGATGCCAGCTCAGCATTTGAGAACGTCCAGGGATTCCTCCCACACCAGAGGAGCCACGACCAAAAGCTCTTGCTGCTCTTCAACTCTCCAGGCAACCCCACTCACAGCTCCACACATGCTGCTGCTCTCTCTTTCTGCAGCCTCCAAAAGGTCAAGGGAAACTGTCCTTCGCAAGCTGAGCGGTGCTGGATCCCAGTTCAGCATTTGCGAACGTCCAGGGATTCCTCCCACACCAGAGGAGCCACGACAAAAAGATCTTGCTGCTCTTCAACTCTCCAGGCAACCGCACTCACAGCTCCACGCATGCTGCTGCTCTCTCTTTCTGCAGCCTCCCAAAGGCCAAGAGAATCTCTCCCTGCATCGCTGAGCAGTGCTGGATGTCAGCTCAGCATTTGCGAATGTCCAGGGATTCCTCCCACACCAGAGGAGCCACGACCAAAAGCTCTTGCTGCTCTTCAACTCTCCAGGCAACCTCACTCACAGCCCCATGAACGTTGTCGCTCTCTATTTCTGCAGTGTCCCAAAGGCCAAGAGAATCTCTCCCTGCTTCGCTGAGCGGTGCTGGATGTCAGCTCAGCATTTGCGAACGTCCAGGGATTCCTCCCACACCAGAGGCGCCAGGACAAAAAGATCTTGCTGCTCTTCAAGTCTCCAGGCAGCCCCACTCACAGCTCCAGACATACTGCTGCTCTGTCTTTCTGCAGCCTCCCAAAGGCCAAGAGAATCTCTCCCTGGCACGCTGAGCAGTGCTGCATCCCAGCTCAGCATTTGCGAACGTCCAGGGATTCCTCCCACACCAGAGGAGCCACGACCAAAAGCTCTTGCTGCTCTTCAAGTCTCCAGGCAACCCCACTCACAGCTCCACGCATGCTGCTGCTCTCTCTTTCTGCAGCCTCCCAAAGGCCAAGAGAATCTCTCCCTGGCACGCTGAGCGGTGCTGGATCCCAGTTCAGCATTTGTGAACGTCCAGGGATTCCTCCCACACCAGAGGAGCCAGGACAAAAAGCTCTTGCTGCTCTTCATGTCTCCAGGCATCCGCATTCACAAGCCCCAAAAATGCTGTATCTCTGTCTTTCTGCAGTTTCCCGGAAGCCAAGAGAGCCTGTCCTTTGCTCACTGAGCGGTGCTGGATCCCAGCTCAGCATTTGCGAACGTCCAGGGATTCCTCCCACACCAGAGGAGCCAGGACAAAAAGCTCTTGCTGCTCTTCATGTCTCCAGGCAACCCCACTCCCAGCTCCACACATGCTGCTGCTCTCTCTTTCTGCATCCTCCCAAAGGCCAAGGGAAACTGTCCTTCGCAAGCTAAAGCGGTGCTGGATCCCAGTTCAGCATTTGTGAACGTCCAGGGATTCCTCCCACACCAGAGGGGCCAGGACAAAAAGCTCTTGCTGCTCTTCAAGTCTCCGGGCAACCCCACTCACAGCTCCACGCATGCTGCTGCTCTCTCTTTCTGCAGTCTCCCAAAGGCCAAGAGAATCTCTCCCTGGCACGCTGAGCGGTGCTGGATCCCAGCTCAGCATTTGCGAACGTCCAGGGATTCCTCCCACACCAGAGGAGCCAGGACAAAAAGCTCTTGCTGCTCTTCAACTCTCCAGGCAACCCCACTCACAGCTCCACACATGCTGCCGCTTTCACTTTCTGCAGCCTCCCAAAGGCCAAAAGAGCCTGTCCCTGCCTCGCTGAGCGGTGCTGGATCCAAGCTCAGCATTTGCCAACGTCCAGGGATTCCTCCCACACCAGATGAGCCACGACAAAAAGCTCTTGCTGCTGTTCAAGTCTCCAGGCAACCCCACTCACAGCCCCATGAACGTTGTCGCTCTCTATTTCTGCAGCGTCCCAAAGGCCAAGAGAATCTCTCCCTGGCTCGCTGAGCGGTGCTGGATGTCAGCTCAGCATTTGAGAAAGTCCAGGGATTCCTCCCACACCAGAGGAGCCACGACCAAAAGCTCTTGCTGCTCTTCAACTCTCCAGGCAACCCCACTCCCAGCTCCACGCATGCTGCTGCTCTCTCTTTCTGCATCCGCCCAAAGGCCAAGGGAAACTGTCCTTCGCAAGATAAAGCGGTGCTGGATGTCAGCTCAGCATTTGAGAACGTCCAGGGATTCCTCCCACACCAGACGAGCCAGGACAAAAAGATCTTGCTGCTCTTCAAGTCTCCAGGCAGCACCACTCACAGATCCACACATGCTGCTGCTCTCTCTTTCTGCAGTCTCCCAAAGGCCAAGAGAATCTCTCCCTGGCACGCTGAGCGGTGCTGGATGTCAGCTCAGCGTTTGAGAACGTCCAGGGAGTCCTCCCACACCAGAGGAGCCAGGACAAAAAGCTCTTGCTGCTCTTCAAGTCTCCAGGCAATCCCACTCCCAGCTCCACACATGCTGCTGCTCTCTCTTTCTGCAGCCTCCCAAAGCCCAAGAGAATCTGTCCCTGGCTCGCTGAGCGGTGCTGGATCCCAGCTCAGCCTTTGCGAACGTCCAGGGATTCCTCCCACACCAGAGGAGCCAGGACAAAAAGATCTTGCTGCTCTTTAACTCTCCAGGCAACCCCACTCACAGCTCCACACATGCTGCTGCTCTCTCTTTCTGCAGCCTCCAAAAGGTCAAGGGAAACTGTCCTTCGCAAGCTGAGCGGTGCTGGATCCCAGTTCAGCATTTGTGAACGTCCAGGGATTCCTCCCACACCAGAGGAGCCACGACAAAAAGCTCTTGCTGCTCTTCAACTCTCCAGGCAACCCCACTCACAGCTCCACGCATGCTGCTGCTCTCTCTTTCTGCAGCCTCCCAAAGGCCAAGAGAATCTCTCCCTGCATCGCTGAGCGGTGCTGGATGTCAGCTCAGCATTTGCGAACGTCCAGGGATTCCTCCCACACCAGAGGAGCCACGACCAAAAGCTCTTGCTGCTCTTCAACTCTCCAGGCAACCTCACTCACAGCCCCATGAACGTTGTCGCTCTCTATTTCTGCAGCGTCCCAAAGGACAAGAGAATCTCTCCCTGGCTCGCTGAGCGGTGCTGGATGTCGGCTCAGCATTTGAGAACGTCCAGGGATTCCTCCCACACCAGAGGCGCCAGGACAAAAAGATCTTGCTGCTCTTCAAGTCTCCAGGCAGCCCCACTCACAGCTCCACGCATGCTGCTGCTCTCTCTTTCTGCAGCCTCCCAAAGGCCAAGGGAAACTGTCCTTCGCAAGCTAAAGCGGTGCTGGATCCCAGTTCACCATTTGTGAATGTCAAGGGATTCCTCCCACACCAGAGGCGCCAGGACAAAAAGATCTTGCTGCTCTTCAACTCTCCAGGCAACCCCACTCACAGATCCACACATGCTGCTGCTCTCTCTTTCTGCAGCCTCCCAAAGGCCAAGAGAATCTCTCCCTGCATCGCTGAGCGGTGCTGGATGTCAGCTCAGCATTTGCGAACGTCCAGGGATTCCTCCCACACCAGAGGAGCCACGACCAAAAGCTCTTGCTGCTCTTCAACTCTCCAGGCAACCTCACTCACAGCCCCATGAACGTTGTCGCTCTCTATTTCTGCAGCGTCCCAAAGGCCAAGAGAATCTCTCCCTGGCTCGCTGAGCGGTGCTGGATCCCAGCTCAGCATTTGCGAACGTCCAGGGATTCCTCCCACACCAGACAACCCAGGACAAAAAGCTCTTGCTGCTCTTTAAGTCTGCAGGCAGCCCCACTCACAGATCCACGCATGCTGCTGCTCTCTCTTTCTGACGCCTCCCAAAGGCCAAGAGAATCTCTCCCTGGCACGCTGAGCGGTGCTGGATCCCAGCTCAGCATTTGCGAACGTCCAGGGATTCCTCCCACACCAGAGGAGCCAGGACAAAAAGCTCTTGCTGCTCTTTAACTCTCCAGGCAACCCCACTCACAGATCCACACATGCTGCTGCTCTCTCTTTCTGCAGCCTCCAAAAGGTCAAGGGAAACTGTCCTTCGCAAGCTAAAGCGGTGCTGGATCCCAGTTCAGCATTTGTGAACGTCCAGGGATTCCTTCCACACCAGAGGAGCCAGGACAAAAAGCTCTTGCTGCTCTTCAACTCTCCAGGCAACCCCACTCACAGCTCCACGCATGCTGCTGCTCTCTCTTTCTGCAGCCCCCCAAAGGCCAAGAGAATCTCTCCCTGGCACGCTGAGCGGTGCTGGATCCCAGCTCAGCATTTGCGAACGTCCAGGGATTCCTCCCACACCAGAGGAGCCAGGACAAAAAGCTCTTGCTGCTCTTTAACTCTCCAGGCAACCCCACTCACAGCTCCACACATGCTGCTGCTCTCTCTTTCTGCAGCTTCCCAAAGGCCAAGAGAATCTCTCCCTGGCACGCTGAGCGGTGCTGGATATCAGCACAGCATTTGAGAACGTCCAGGGATTCCTCCCACACCAGAGGAGCCACGACCAAAAGCTCTTGCTGCTCTTCAACTCTCCAGGCAACCTCACTCACAGCCCCATGAACGTTGTCGCTCTCTATTTCTGCAGCGTCCCAAAGGCCAAGAGAATCTCTCCCTGGCTCGCTGAGCGGTGCTGGATCCCAGCTCAGCATTTGCGAACGTCCAGGGATTCCTCCCACACCAGAGGAGCCAGGACAAAAAGCTTTTGCTGCTCTTCAAGATTCCAGGCAACCCCATTCACAAGCCCCCAAAATGCTGTATCTCTCTCTTACTGCAGCTTCCCAAAGGCCAACACATCCTGTCCCTGCCTCGCTGAGCGATGCTGGATCCCAGTTCAGCATTTGCAAACGTCCAGAGATTCCTCCCACACCAGAGGAGCCAGGACAAAAAGCTCTTGCTGCTCTTCAACTGTCCAGGCAATCCCACTCAGAGCTCCACACATGCTGCCGCTTTCACTTTCGGCAGCCTCCCAAAGGCCAAAAGAGCCTGTCCCTGCCTCGCTGAGCGGTGCTGGATCCCCGTTCAGCATTTGTGAACGTCCAGGGATTCCTCCCACACCAGAGGAGCCACGACAAAAAGCTCTTGCTGCTGTTCAAGTCTCCAGGCAACCCCACTCACAGCTCTACACATGCTGCTGCTCTCTCTTTCTGCAGCCTCCCAAAGGCCAAGAGAGCCTGGCCCTGGCTCGCTGAGCGGTGCTGGATCCCAGCTCAGCGTTTGTGAAAGTCCAGGGATTCCTCCCACACCAGAGGAGCCACGACCAAAAGCTCTTGCTGCTCTTTAACTCTCCAGGCAACCCCACTCACAGCTCCACGCATGCTGCTGCTCTCTCTTTCTGCAGCCTCCCAAAGGCCAAGGGAAACTGTCCTTCGCAAGCTAAAGCGGTGCTGGATCCCAGTTAAGCATTTGTGAACGTCCAGGGATTCCTTCGACACCAGAGGCGCCAGGACAAAAAGCTCTTGCTGCTCTTCAACTCTCCAGGCAACCCCATTCACAGCTCCACGCATGCTGCTGCTCTCTCTTTCTGCAGCCTCCCAAAGGCCAAAAGAGCCTGTCCCTGCCTCGCTGAGCGGTGCTGGATCCAAGCTCAGCATTTGCCAACGTCCAGGGATTCCTCCCACACCAGATGAGCCACGACAAAAAGCTCTTGCTGCTGTTCAAGTCTCCAGGCAACCCCACTCACAGCCCCATGAACGTTGTCGCTCTCTATTTCTGCAGCGTCCCAAAGGCCAAGAGAATCTCTCCCTGGCTCGCTGAGCGGTGCTGGATGTCAGCTCAGCATTTGAGAAAGTCCAGGGATTCCTCCCACACCAGAGGAGCCACGACCAAAAGCTCTTGCTGCTCTTCAACTCTCCAGGCAACCCCACTCCCAGCTCCACGCATGCTGCTGCTCTCTCTTTCTGCATCCGCCCAAAGGCCAAGGGAAACTGTCCTTCGCAAGATAAAGCGGTGCTGGATGTCAGCTCAGCATTTGAGAACGTCCAGGGATTCCTCCCACACCAGACGAGCCAGGACAAAAAGATCTTGCTGCTCTTCAAGTCTCCAGGCAGCACCACTCACAGATCCACACATGCTGCTGCTCTCTCTTTCTGCAGTCTCCCAAAGGCCAAGAGAATCTCTCCCTGGCACGCTGAGCGGTGCTGGATGTCAGCTCAGCGTTTGAGAACGTCCAGGGAGTCCTCCCACACCAGAGGAGCCAGGACAAAAAGCTCTTGCTGCTCTTCAAGTCTCCAGGCAATCCCACTCCCAGCTCCACACATGCTGCTGCTCTCTCTTTCTGCAGCCTCCCAAAGCCCAAGAGAATCTGTCCCTGGCTCGCTGAGCGGTGCTGGATCCCAGCTCAGCCTTTGCGAACGTCCAGGGATTCCTCCCACACCAGAGGAGCCAGGACAAAAAGATCTTGCTGCTCTTTAACTCTCCAGGCAACCCCACTCACAGCTCCACACATGCTGCTGCTCTCTCTTTCTGCAGCCTCCAAAAGGTCAAGGGAAACTGTCCTTCGCAAGCTGAGCGGTGCTGGATCCCAGTTCAGCATTTGTGAACGTCCAGGGATTCCTCCCACACCAGAGGAGCCACGACAAAAAGCTCTTGCTGCTCTTCAACTCTCCAGGCAACCCCACTCACAGCTCCACGCATGCTGCTGCTCTCTCTTTCTGCAGCCTCCCAAAGGCCAAGAGAATCTCTCCCTGCATCGCTGAGCGGTGCTGGATGTCAGCTCAGCATTTGCGAACGTCCAGGGATTCCTCCCACACCAGAGGAGCCACGACCAAAAGCTCTTGCTGCTCTTCAACTCTCCAGGCAACCTCACTCACAGCCCCATGAACGTTGTCGCTCTCTATTTCTGCAGCGTCCCAAAGGACAAGAGAATCTCTCCCTGGCTCGCTGAGCGGTGCTGGATGTCGGCTCAGCATTTGAGAACGTCCAGGGATTCCTCCCACACCAGAGGCGCCAGGACAAAAAGATCTTGCTGCTCTTCAAGTCTCCAGGCAGCCCCACTCACAGCTCCACGCATGCTGCTGCTCTCTCTTTCTGCAGCCTCCCAAAGGCCAAGGGAAACTGTCCTTCGCAAGCTAAAGCGGTGCTGGATCCCAGTTCACCATTTGTGAATGTCAAGGGATTCCTCCCACACCAGAGGCGCCAGGACAAAAAGATCTTGCTGCTCTTCAACTCTCCAGGCAACCCCACTCACAGATCCACACATGCTGCTGCTCTCTCTTTCTGCAGCCTCCCAAAGGCCAAGAGAATCTCTCCCTGCATCGCTGAGCGGTGCTGGATGTCAGCTCAGCATTTGCGAACGTCCAGGGATTCCTCCCACACCAGAGGAGCCACGACCAAAAGCTCTTGCTGCTCTTCAACTCTCCAGGCAACCTCACTCACAGCCCCATGAACGTTGTCGCTCTCTATTTCTGCAGCGTCCCAAAGGCCAAGAGAATCTCTCCCTGGCTCGCTGAGCGGTGCTGGATCCCAGCTCAGCATTTGCGAACGTCCAGGGATTCCTCCCACACCAGACAACCCAGGACAAAAAGCTCTTGCTGCTCTTTAAGTCTGCAGGCAGCCCCACTCACAGATCCACGCATGCTGCTGCTCTCTCTTTCTGACGCCTCCCAAAGGCCAAGAGAATCTCTCCCTGGCACGCTGAGCGGTGCTGGATCCCAGCTCAGCATTTGCGAACGTCCAGGGATTCCTCCCACACCAGAGGAGCCAGGACAAAAAGCTCTTGCTGCTCTTTAACTCTCCAGGCAACCCCACTCACAGATCCACACATGCTGCTGCTCTCTCTTTCTGCAGCCTCCAAAAGGTCAAGGGAAACTGTCCTTCGCAAGCTAAAGCGGTGCTGGATCCCAGTTCAGCATTTGTGAACGTCCAGGGATTCCTTCCACACCAGAGGAGCCAGGACAAAAAGCTCTTGCTGCTCTTCAACTCTCCAGGCAACCCCACTCACAGCTCCACGCATGCTGCTGCTCTCTCTTTCTGCAGCCCCCCAAAGGCCAAGAGAATCTCTCCCTGGCACGCTGAGCGGTGCTGGATCCCAGCTCAGCATTTGCGAACGTCCAGGGATTCCTCCCACACCAGAGGAGCCAGGACAAAAAGCTCTTGCTGCTCTTTAACTCTCCAGGCAACCCCACTCACAGCTCCACACATGCTGCTGCTCTCTCTTTCTGCAGCTTCCCAAAGGCCAAGAGAATCTCTCCCTGGCACGCTGAGCGGTGCTGGATATCAGCACAGCATTTGAGAACGTCCAGGGATTCCTCCCACACCAGAGGAGCCACGACCAAAAGCTCTTGCTGCTCTTCAACTCTCCAGGCAACCTCACTCACAGCCCCATGAACGTTGTCGCTCTCTATTTCTGCAGCGTCCCAAAGGCCAAGAGAATCTCTCCCTGGCTCGCTGAGCGGTGCTGGATCCCAGCTCAGCATTTGCGAACGTCCAGGGATTCCTCCCACACCAGAGGAGCCAGGACAAAAAGCTTTTGCTGCTCTTCAAGATTCCAGGCAACCCCATTCACAAGCCCCCAAAATGCTGTATCTCTCTCTTACTGCAGCTTCCCAAAGGCCAACACATCCTGTCCCTGCCTCGCTGAGCGATGCTGGATCCCAGTTCAGCATTTGCAAACGTCCAGAGATTCCTCCCACACCAGAGGAGCCAGGACA
Organism: Platalea minor; assembly: GCA_037975005.1. Classification (NCBI taxonomy): domain Eukaryota; kingdom Metazoa; phylum Chordata; class Aves; order Pelecaniformes; family Threskiornithidae; genus Platalea; species Platalea minor. The sequence continues at coordinate 227,488 of JBBPFK010000067.1, forward strand.
AAAAGCTCTTGCTGCTCTTCAACTGTCCAGGCAATCCCACTCAGAGCTCCACACATGCTGCCGCTTTCACTTTCGGCAGCCTCCCAAAGGCCAAAAGAGCCTGTCCCTGCCTCGCTGAGCGGTGCTGGATCCCCGTTCAGCATTTGTGAACGTCCAGGGATTCCTCCCACACCAGAGGAGCCACGACAAAAAGCTCTTGCTGCTGTTCAAGTCTCCAGGCAACCCCACTCACAGCTCTACACATGCTGCTGCTCTCTCTTTCTGCAGCCTCCCAAAGGCCAAGAGAGCCTGGCCCTGGCTCGCTGAGCGGTGCTGGATCCCAGCTCAGCGTTTGTGAAAGTCCAGGGATTCCTCCCACACCAGAGGAGCCACGACCAAAAGCTCTTGCTGCTCTTTAACTCTCCAGGCAACCCCACTCACAGCTCCACGCATGCTGCTGCTCTCTCTTTCTGCAGCCTCCCAAAGGCCAAGGGAAACTGTCCTTCGCAAGCTAAAGCGGTGCTGGATCCCAGTTAAGCATTTGTGAACGTCCAGGGATTCCTTCGACACCAGAGGCGCCAGGACAAAAAGCTCTTGCTGCTCTTCAACTCTCCAGGCAACCCCATTCACAGCTCCACGCATGCTGCTGCTCTCTCTTTCTGCAGCCCCCCAAAGGCCAAGAGAATCTCTCCCTGGCACGCTGAGCGGTGCTGGATCCCAGTTCAGCATTTGCAAACGTCCAGGGATTCCTCCCACACCAGAGGAGCCACGACCAAAAGCTCTTGCTGCTCTTTAACTCTCCAGGCAACCCCACTCACAGCTCCACACATGCTGCTGCTCTCTCTTTCTGCAGCTTCCCAAAGGCCAAGAGAATCTCTCCCTGGCACGCTGAGCGGTGCTGGATGTCAGCACAGCATTTGAGAACGTCCAGGGATTCCTCCCACACCAGAGGAACCAGGACAAAAAGCTCTTGCTGCTCTTCAAGTCTCCAGGCAACCCCACTCACAGATCCACACATGCTGCTGCTCTCTCTTTCTGCAGCCTCCCAAAGGCCAATGGAAACTGTCCTTCGCAAGCTAAAGCGGTGCTGGATGTCAGCTCAGCATTTGAGAACGTCCAGGGATTCCTCCCACACCAGAGGCGCCAGGAGAAAAAGATCTTGCTGCTCTTCAAGTCTCCAGGAAGCACCACTCACAGATCCACACATGCTGCTGCTCTCCCTTTCTGCAGTCTCCCAAAGCCCAAGAGAATCTCTCCCTGGCACGCTGAGCGGTGCTGGATGTCAGCTCAGCGTTTGAGAACGTCCAGGGAGTCCTCCCACACCAGAGGAGCCACGACCAACAGCTCTTGCTGCTCTTTAACTCTCCAGGCAACCCCACTCACAGCTCCACACATGCTGCTGCTCTCTCTTTCTGCAGCCTCCAAAAGGTCAAGGGAAACTGTCCTTCGCAAGCTGAGCGGTGCTGGATCCCAGTTCAGCATTTGTGAACGTCCAGGGATTCCTCCCACACCAGAGGAGCCACGACAAAAAGATCTTGCTGCTCTTCAACTCTCCAGGCAACCCCACTCACAGCTCCACGCATGCTGCTGCTCTCTCTTTCTGCAGCCTCCCAAAGGCCAAGAGAATCTCTCCCTGCATCGCTGAGCGGTGCTGGATGTCAGCTCAGCATTTGCGAATGTCCAGGGATTCCTCCCACACCAGAGGAGCCACGACCAAAAGCTCTTGCTGCTCTTCAACTCTCCAGGCAACCTCACTCACAGCCCCATGAACGTTGTCGCTCTCTATTTCTGCAGCGTCCCAAAGGCCAAGAGAATCTCTCCCTGGCTCGCTGAGCGGTGCTGGATGTCAGCTCAGCATTTGCGAACGTCCAGGGATTCCTCCCACACCAGAGGCGCCAGGACAAAAAGATCTTGCTGCTCTTCAAGTCTCCAGGCAGCCCCACTCACAGCTCCAGACATACTGCTGCTCTCTCTTTCTGCAGCCTCCCAAAGGCCAAGAGAATCTCTCCCTGGCACGCTGAGCAGTGCTGCATCCCAGCTCAGCATTTGCGAACGTCCAGGGATTCCTCCCACACCAGAGGAGCCACGACCAAAAGCTCTTGCTGCTCTTCAAGTCTCCAGGCAACCCCACTCACAGCTCCACGCATGCTGCTGCTCTCTCTTTCTGCAGCCTCCCAAAGGCCAAGAGAATCTCTCCCTGGCACGCTGAGCTGTGCTGGATCCCAGTTCAGCATTTGTGAACGTCCAGGGATTCCTCCCACACCAGAGGAGCCAGGACAAAAAGCTCTTGCTGCTCTTCATGTCTCCAGGCATCCGCATTCACAAGCCCCAAAAATGCTGTATCTCTGTCTTTCTGCAGTTTCCCGGAGGCCAAGAGAGCCTGTTCTTTGCTCACTGAGCAGTGCTGGATGCCAGCTCTGCATTTGCGAACGTCCAGGGATTCCTCCCACACCAGAGGCGCCAGGACAAAAAGCTCTTGCTGCTCTTCAGGTCTCCAGGCAACCCCACTCCCAGCTCCACACATGCTGCTGCTCTCTCTTTCTGCAGCCTCCCAAAGCCCAAGAGAATCTGTCCCTGGCTCGCTGAGCGGTGCTGGATCCCAGCTCAGCCTTTGCGAACGTCCAGGGATTCCTCCCACACCAGAGGAGCCAGGACAAAAAGATCTTGCTGCTCTTTAACTCTCCAGGCAACCCCACTCACAGCTCCACACATGCTGCTGCTCTCTCTTTCTGCAGCTTCCCAAAGGCCAAGAGAATCTCTCCCTGGCACGCTGAGCGGTGCTGGATGTCAGCACAGCATTTGAGAACGTCCAGGGATTCCTCCCACACCAGAGGAGCCAGGACAAAAAGCTCTTGCTGCTCTTCAAGTCTCCAGGCAACCCCACTCACAGATCCACACATGCTGCTGCTCTCTCTTTCTGCAGCCTCCCAAAGGCCAATGGAAACTGTCCTTCGCAAGCTAAAGCGGTGCTGGATGTCAGCTCAGCATTTGAGAACGTCCAGGGATTCCTCCCACACCAGAGGCGCCAGGAGAAAAAGATCTTGCTGCTCTTCAAGTCTCCAGGAAGCACCACTCACAGATCCACACATGCTGCTGCTCTCCCTTTCTGCAGTCTCCCAAAGCCCAAGAGAATCTCTCCCTGGCACGCTGAGCGGTGCTGGATGTCAGCTCAGCGTTTGAGAACGTCCAGGGAGTCCTCCCACACCAGAGGAGCCACGACCAACAGCTCTTGCTGCTCTTTAACTCTCCAGGCAACCCCACTCACAGCTCCACACATGCTGCTGCTCTCTCTTTCTGCAGCCTCCAAAAGGTCAAGGGAAACTGTCCTTCGCAAGCTGAGCGGTGCTGGATCCCAGTTCAGCATTTGTGAACGTCCAGGGATTCCTCACACACCAGAGGAGCCACGACAAAAAGATCTTGCTGCTCTTCAACTCTCCAGGCAACCCCACTCACAGCTCCACGCATGCTGCTGCTCTCTCTTTCTGCAGCCTCCCAAAGGCCAAGAGAATCTCTCCCTGCATCGCTGAGCGGTGCTGGATGTCAGCTCAGCATTTGCGAATGTCCAGGGATTCCTCCCACACCAGAGGAGCCACGACCAAAAGCTCTTGCTGCTCTTCAACTCTCCAGGCAACCTCACTCACAGCCCCATGAACGTTGTCGCTCTCTATTTCTGCAGCGTCCCAAAGGCCAAGAGAATCTCTCCCTGGCTCGCTGAGCGGTGCTGGATGTCAGCTCAGCATTTGCGAACGTCCAGGGATTCCTCCCACACCAGAGGCGCCAGGACAAAAAGATCTTGCTGCTCTTCAAGTCTCCAGGCAGCCCCACTCACAGCTCCAGACATACTGCTGCTCTCTCTTTCTGCAGCCTCCCAAAGGCCAAGAGAATCTCTCCCTGGCACGCTGAGCAGTGCTGCATCCCAGCTCAGCATTTGCGAACGTCCAGGGATTCCTCCCACACCAGAGGAGCCACGACCAAAAGCTCTTGCTGCTCTTCAAGTCTCCAGGCAACCCCACTCACAGCTCCACGCATGCTGCTGCTCTCTCTTTCTGCAGCCTCCCAAAGGCCAAGAGAATCTCTCCCTGGCACGCTGAGCTGTGCTGGATCCCAGTTCAGCATTTGTGAACGTCCAGGGATTCCTCCCACACCAGAGGAGCCAGGACAAAAAGCTCTTGCTGCTCTTCATGTCTCCAGGCATCCGCATTCACAAGCCCCAAAAATGCTGTATCTCTGTCTTTCTGCAGTTTCCCGGAGGCCAAGAGAGCCTGTTCTTTGCTCACTGAGCAGTGCTGGATGCCAGCTCTGCATTTGCGAACGTCCAGGGATTCCTCCCACACCAGAGGCGCCAGGACAAAAAGCTCTTGCTGCTCTTCAGGTCTCCAGGCAACCCCACTCCCAGCTCCACACATGCTGCTGCTCTCTCTTT
>JBBPFK010000067.1:232089-288289 GCA_037975005.1 Platalea minor
TGGGAGTGGGGTTGCCTGGAGACTTGAAGAGCAGCAAGAGCTTTTTGTCCTGGCTCCTCTGGTGTGGGAGGAATCCCTGGACGTTCACAAATGCTGAGCTGGGATCCACCATCGCTCAGCGAGGCAGGGACAGGATGTGTTGGCCTTTGGGAAGCTGCAGAAAGAGAGAGATACAGCATTTTTGGGGCTTGTGAATGGGGTTACCTGGAGACTTGAAGAGCAGCAAGAGTGTTTGATCGTGGCTCCTCTGGTGTGGGAGGAATCCCTGGATGTTCGCAAATGCTGAGCTTGGATCCAGCACCGCTCAGCGAGGCAGGGACAGGCTCTTTTGGCCTTTGGGAGGCTGCAGAAAGTGAAAGCGGCAGCATGTGTGGAGCTGTGAGTGGGGTTGCCTGGAGAGTTGAAGAGCAGCAAGAGCTTTTTGTCCTGGCTCCTCTGGTGTGGGAGGAATCCCTGGACGTTCACAAATGCTGAACGGGGATCCAGCACCGCTTTAGCTTGCGAAGGACATTTTCCCTTGGCCTTTGCGAGGATGCAGAAAGAGTGAGCAGCAGCATGTGTGGAGCTGGGAGTGGGGTTGCCTGGAGAGTTGAAGAGCAGCAAGATCTTTTTGTCCTGGCTCCTCTGGTGTGGGAGGAATCCCTGGACGTTCCCAAATGGTGAACTGGGATCCAGCACTGCTTTAGCTTGTGAAGGACAGTTTCCCTTGGCCTTTGGGAGGCTGCAGAAAGAGAGAGCAGCAGCATGCGTAGAGCTGGGAGTGGGGTTGCCTGGAGACATGAAGAGCAGCAAGAGCTTTTTGTCCTGGCTCCTCTGGTGTGGGAGGAATCCCTGGACGTTCGCAAATGCTGAGCTGGGATCCACCATCGCTCAGCGAGGCAGGGACAGGATGTGTTGGCCTTTGGGAAGCTGCAGAAAGAGAGAGATACAGCATTTTTGGGGCTTGTGAATGGGGTTGCCTGGAGACTTGAAGAGCAGCAAGAGCTTTTTGTCCTGGCTCCTCTGGTGTGGGAGGAATACCTGGACATTCGCAAATGCTGAGCTGGGATCCAGCACCGCTCAGCGATGCAGGGAGAGATTCCCTTGGCCTTTGGGAGGCTGCAGAAAGAGAGAGCAGCAGCATGTGTGGAGCTGTGAGTGGGGTTGCCTGGAGACTTGAAGAGCAGCAAGAGCTTTTTGTCCTGGCTCCTCTGGTGTGGGAGGAATCCCTGGACGTTCGCAAATGCTGAGCTGACATCCAGCACCGCTCAGTGTGCCAGGGAGAGATTCTCGTGACCTTTGGGAGGCTGCAGAAAGACAGAGCAGCAGCATGCGTGGAGCTGTGAGTGGGGTTGCCTGGAGACGTGAAGAGCAGGAAGATTTTTTTGTCCTGGCTCCTCTGGTGTGGGAGGAATCCCTGGACGTTCACAAATGCTGAACTGGGATCCAGCACCGCTCAGCTTGCGAAGGACAGTTTCCCTTGACCTTTTGGAGGCTGCAGAAAGAGAGAGCAGCAGCATGTGTGGAGCTGTGAGTGGGGTTGCCTGGAGAGTTAAAGAGCAGCAAGAGGTTTTTGTCGTGGCTTCTCTGGTGTGGGAGGAATCCCTGGACGTTCGCAAAGGCTGAGCTGGGATCCAGCACCGCTCAGCGAGCCAGGGACAGATTCTCTTGGCCTTTGGGAGGCTGCAGAAAGAGAGAGCAGCAGCATGTGTGGAGCTGTGAGTGGGGTTGCCTGGAGAGTTGAAGAGCAGCAAGAGCTTTTGGTCGTGGCTCCTCTGGTGTGGGAGGAATCCCTGGACGTTCACAAATGCTGAGCTGGGATCCAGCACCGCTCAGCGTGCCAGGGAGAGATTCTCTTGGCCTTTGGGAGGCTGCAGAAAGACAGAGCAGCAGCATGCGTGGAGCTGTGAGTGGGGTTGCCTGGAGACGTGAAGAGCACGAAGATTTTTTTGTCCTGGCTCCTCTGGTGTGGGAGGAATCCCTGGACGTTCACAAATGCTGAACTGGGATCCAGCACCGCTCAGCTTGCGAAGGACAGTTTCCCTTGACCTTTTGGAGGCTGCAGAAAGAGAGAGCAGCAGCATGTGTGGATCTGTGAGTGGGGTTGCCTGGAGAGTTAAAGAGCAGCAAGAGCTTTTTGTCGTGGCTCCTCTGGTGTGGGAGGAATCCCTGGACGTTCACAAAATCTGAGCTGGGATCCAGCACCGCTCAGCGTGCCAGGGACAGATTCTCTTGGCCTTTGGGAGACTGCAGAAAGAGAGAGCAGCAGCATGTGTGGAGCTGTGAGTGGGGTTGCCTGGAGAGTTGAAGAGCAGCAAGAGCTTTTTGTCCTGGCTCCTCTGGTGTGGGAGGAATCCCTGGACGTTCACAAATGCTGAGCTGGGATCCACCATCGCTCAGCGAGGCAGGGACAGGATGTGTTGGCCTTTGGGAAGCTGCAGAAAGAGAGAGATACAGCATTTTTGGGGCTTGTGAATGGGGTTACCTGGAGACTTGAAGAGCAGCAAGAGTGTTTGATCGTGGCTCCTCTGGTGTGGGAGGAATCCCTGGATGTTCGCAAATGCTGAGCTTGGATCCAGCACCGCTCAGCGAGGCAGGGACAGGCTCTTTTGGCCTTTGGGAGGCTGCAGAAAGTGAAAGCGGCAGCATGTGTGGAGCTGTGAGTGGGGTTGCCTGGAGAGTTGAAGAGCAGCAAGAGCTTTTTGTCCTGGCTCCTCTGGTGTGGGAGGAATCCCTGGACGTTCACAAATGCTGAACGGGGATCCAGCACCGCTTTAGCTTGCGAAGGACATTTTCCCTTGGCCTTTGCGAGGATGCAGAAAGAGTGAGCAGCAGCATGTGTGGAGCTGGGAGTGGGGTTGCCTGGAGACATGAAGAGCAGCAAGATCTTTTTGTCCTGGCTCCTCTGGTGTGGGAGGAATTCCTGGACGTTCGCAAATGCTGAGCTGGGATCCAGCACCGCTCAGTGTGCCAGGGAGAGATTCTCGTGACCTTTGGGAGGCTTCAGAAAGAGAGAGCAGCAGCATGTGTAGAGCTGTGGGTGGGGTTACCTGGAGACGTGAAGAGCAGGAAGATTTTTTTCTCCTGGCTCCTCTGGTGTAGGAGGAATCCCTGGACGTTCACAAATGCTGAACTGGGATCCAGCACTGCTCAGCGTGCCAGGGAGAGATTCTCTTCGCCTTTGGGAGGCTGCAGAAAGAGAGAGCAGCAGCATGTGTGGAGCTGTGAGTGGGGTTGCCTAAAGATTGAAGCGCAGCAAGAGCTTTTGGTCCTGGCTCCTCTGGTGTGGGAGGACTCCCTGGACGTTCGCAAATGCAGAACTGGGATCCAGCACCGTTCAGCGAGGCAGGGACAGGCTCTCTTGGCCTTTGGGAGACTGCAGAAAGAGAGAGCAGCAGCATGTGTGGATCTGTGAGTGGGGTTGCCCGGAGACTTGAAGAGCAGCAAGAGCTTTTTGTCCTGGCTCCTCTGGTGTGGGAGGAATCCCTGGACGTTTGCAAATGCTGAGCTGGGATCCAGCACCGCTCAGCGATGCAGGGACAGGCTCTCTTGGCCTTTGGGAGGCTGCAGAAAGAGAGAGCAGCAGCATGTATGGACCATTGAGTGGGTTTGCCTGGAGACTTGAAGAGCAGCAAGAGCTTTTTGTCCTGGCTCCTCTGGTGTGGGAGGAATCCCTGGACGTTCACAAATGCTGAACTGGGATCCAGCACCGCTCAGCTTGCGAAGGACAGTTTCCTTTGAGCTTTTGGAGGCTGCAGAAAGAGAGAGCAGCAGCATGTGTGGAGCTGTGAGTGGGGTTGCCTGGAGAGTTGAAGAGCAGCAAGAGCTTTTTGTCCTGGCTCCTCTGGTGTGGGAGGAATCCCTGGACGTTCGCAAATGCTGAGCTGGGATCCACCATCGCTCAGCGAGGCAGGGACAGGATGTGTTGGCCTTTGGGAAGCTGCAGAAAGAGAGAGATACAGCATTTTTGGGGCTTGTGAATGGGGTTACCTGGAGACTTGAAGAGCAGCAAGAGTGTTTGATCGTGGCTCCTCTGGTGTGGGAGGAATCCCTGGATGTTCGCAAATGCTGAGCTGACATCCAGCACCGCTCAGTGTGCCAGGGAGAGATTCTCGTGACCTTTGGGAGGCTGCAGAAAGACAGAGCAGCAGCATGCGTGGAGCTGTGAGTGGGGTTGCCTGGAGACGTGAAGAGCAGGAAGATTTTTTTGTCCTGGCTCCTCTGGTGTGGGAGGAATCCCTGGACGTTCACAAATGCTGAACTGGGATCCAGCACCGCTCAGCGATGCAGGGAGAGATTCTCTTGGCCTTTGGGAGTCTGCAGAAAGAGAGAGCAGCAGCATGCGTGGAGCTGTGAGTGGGGTTGCCTGGAGACTTGAAGAGCAGCAAGAGCTTTTTGTCCTGGCTCCTCTGGTGTGGGAGGAATCCCTGGACGTTCACAAATGCTGAACTGGGATCCAGCACCGCTCAGCTTGCGAAGGACAGTTTCCCTTGACCTTTTGGAGGCTGCAGAAAGAGAGAGCAGCAGCATGTGTGGAGCTGTGAGTGGGGTTCCCTGGAGAGTTAAAGAGCAGCAAGAGCTTTTTGTCCTGGCTCGTCTGGTGTGGGAGGAATCCCTGGACGTTCGCAAAGGCTGAGCTGGGATCCAGCACCGCTCAGCGAGCCAGGGAGAGATTCTCTTGGCCTTTGGGAGGCTGCAGAAAGAGAGAGCAGCAGCATGTGTAGAGCTGTGAGTGGTGTTGCCTGGAGAGTTGAAGAGCAGCAAGAGCTTTTGGTCGTGGCTCCTCTGGTGTGGGAGGAATCCCTGGACATTCACAAATGCTGAGCTGGGATCCAGCACCGCTCAGCGTGCCAGGGAGAGATTCTCTTGGCCTTTGGGAGGCTGCAGAAAGACAGAGCAGCAGCATGCGTGGAGCTGTGAGTGGTGTTGCCTGGAGACTTGAAGAGCAGCAAGAGCTTTTTGTCCTGGCTCCTCTGGTGTGGGAGGAATCCCTGGACGTTTGCAAATGCTGAGCTGGGATCCACCATCGCTCAGCGAGGCAGAGACAGGATGTGTTGGCCTTTGGGAAGCTACAGAAAGAGAGAGATACAGCGTTTTGGGGGCTTGTGAATGGGGTTGCCTGGAGACTTGAAGAGCAGCAAGATCTTTTTGTCCTGGCTCCTCTGGTGTGGGAGGAATCCCTGGACGTTCACAAATGCTGAACTGGGATCCAGCACCGCTCAGCTTGCGAAGGACAGTTTCCCTTGAGCTTTTGGAGGCTGCAGAAAGAGAGAGCAGCAGCATGTGTGGAGCTGTGAGTGGGGTTGCCTGGAGAGTTGAAGAGCAGCAAGAGCTTTTTGTCCTGGCTCCTCTGGTGTGGGAGGAATCCCTGGACGTTCGCAAATGCTGAGCTGGGATCCACCATCGCTCAGCGAGGCAGGGACAGGATGTGTTGGCCTTTGGGAAGCTGCAGAAAGAGAGAGATACAGCATTTTTGGGGCTTGTGAATGCGGATGCCTGGAGACTTGAAGAGCAGCAAGAGTGTTTGATCGTGGCGCCTCTGGTGTGGGAGGAATCCCTGGACGTTCGCAAATGCTGAGCTTGGATCCAGCACCGCTCAGCGAGGCAGGGACAGGCTCTTTTGGCCTTTGGGAGGCTGCAGAAAGTGAAAGCGGCAGCATGTGTGGAGCTGTGAGTGGGGTTGCCTGGAGAGTTGAAGAGCAGCAAGAGCTTTTTGTCCTGGCTCCTCTGGTGTGGGAGGAATCCCTGGACGTTCACAAATGCTGAACGGGGATCCAGCACCGCTTTAGCTTGTGGAGGACAGTTTCCCTTGGCCTTTGGGAGGCTGCAGAAAGAGAGAGCAGCAGCATGTGTGGAGCTGTCAGTGGGGTTGCCTGGAGACTTGAAGAGCAGCAAGAGCTTTTTGTCCTGGCTCCTCTGGTGTGGGAGGAATCCCTGGACGTTCGCAAATGCTGAGCTGACATCCAGCACCGCTCAGTGTGCCAGGGAGAGATTCTCGTGACCTTTGGGAGGCTGCAGAAAGACAGAGCAGCAGCATGCGTGGAGCTGTGAGTGGGGTTGCCTGGAGACGTGAAGAGCAGGAAGATTTTTTTGTCCTGGCGCCTCTGGTGTGGGAGGAATCCCTGGACGTTCACAAATGCTGAACTGGGATCCAGCACCGCTCAGCTTGCGAAGGACAGTTTCCCTTGACCTTTTGGAGGCTGCAGAAAGAGAGAGCAGCAGCATGTGTGGATCTGTGAGTGGGGTTGCCTGGAGAGTTAAAGAGCAGCAAGAGCTTTTTGTCGTGGCTTCTCTGGTGTGGGAGGAATCCCTGGACGTTCGCAAAGGCTGAGCTGGGATCCAGCACTGCTCAGCGAGCCAGGGAGAGATTCTCTTGGCCTTTGGGAGGCTGCAGAAAGAGAGAGCAGCAGCATGTGTAGAGCTGTGAGTGGTGTTGCCTGGAGACTTGAAGAGCAGCAAGAGCTTTTTGTCCTGGCTCCTCTGGTGTGGGAGGAATCCCTGGACGTTCGCAAATGCTGAGCTGGGATCCACCATCGCTCAGCGAGGCAGAGACAGCATGTGTTGGCCTTTGGGAAGCTGCAGAAAGAGAGAGATACAGCATTTTTGGGGCTTGTGAATGGGGTTGCCTGGAGACTTGAAGAGCAGCAAGAGCTTTTGGTCGTGGCTCCTCTGGTGTGGGAGGAATCCCTGGACGTTCACAAATGCTGAACGGGGATCCAGCACCGCTTTAGCTTGCGAAGGACAGTTTCCCTTGGCCTTTGGGAGGCTGCAGAAAGAGAGAGCAGCAGCATGTGTGGAGCTGGGAGTGGGGTTGCCTGGAGACTTGAAGAGCAGCAAGAGCTTTTTGTCCTGGCTCCTCTGGTGTGGGAGGAATTCCTGGACGTTCGCAAATGCTGAGCTGGGATCCAGCACCGCTCAGTGAGCAAAGGACAGGCTCTCTTGGCCTCCGGGAAACTGCAGAAAGACAGAGATACAGCATTTTTGGGGCTTGTGAATGCGGATGCCTGGAGACATGAAGAGCAGCAAGAGCTTTTTGTCCTGGCTCCTCTGGTGTGGGAGGAATCCCTGGACGTTCGCAAATGCTGAGCTGACATCCAGCACCGCTCAGCGTGCCAGGGAGAGATTCTCGTGACCTTTGGGAGGCTGCAGAAAGACAGAGCAGCAGCATGCGTGGAGCTGTGAGTGGGGTTGCCTGGAGACGTGAAGAGCAGGAAGATTTTTTTGTCCTGGCTCCTCTGGTGTGGGAGGAATCCCTGGACATTCACAAATGCTGAACTGGGATCCAGCACCGCTCAGCTTGCGAAGGACAGTTTCCCTTGACCTTTTGGAGGCTGCAGAAAGAGAGAGCAGCAGCATGTGTGGAGCTGTGAGTGGGGTTGCCTGGAGAGTTAAGGAGCAGCAAGAGGTTTTTGTCGTGGCTTCTCTGGTGTGGGAGGAATCCCTGGACGTTCGCAAAGGCTGAGCTGGGATCCAGCACCGCTCAGCGAGCCAGGGACAGATTCTCTTGGCCTTTGGGAGGCTGCAGAAAGAGAGAGCAGCAGCATGTGTAGAGCTGTGAGTGGTGTTGCCTGGAGACTTGAAGAGCAGCAAGAGCTTTTTGTCCTGGCTCCTCTGGTGTGGGAGGAATCCCTGGACGTTTGCAAATGCTGAGCTGGGATCCACCATCGCTCAGCGAGGCAGAGACAGGATGTGTTGGCCTTTGGGAAGCTACAGAAAGAGAGAGATACAGCGTTTTGGGGGCTTGTGAATGGGGTTGCCTGGAGACTTGAAGAGCAGCAAGAGCTTTTTGTCCTGGCTCCTCTTGTGTGGGAGGAATCCCTGGACGTTCGCAAATGCTGAGCTGGGATGCAGCACCGCTCAGCGTGCCAGGGAGAGATTCTCTTGGCCTTTGGGAGACTGCAGAAAGACAGAGCAGCAGCATGTGTAGAGCTGTGAGTGGGGTTGCCTGGAGAGTTAAAGAGCAGCAAGAGCTTTTGGTCGTGGCTCCTCTGGTGTGGGAGGAATCCCTGGACGTTCACAAATGCTGAGCTGGGATCCACCATCGCTCAGCGAGCAAAGAACAGGATGTGTTGGCCTTTGGGAAGCTGCAGAAAGAGAGAGATACAGCATTTTGGGGGCTTGTGAATGGGGTTGCCTGGAGACTTGAAGAGCAGCAAGAGCTTTTTGTCCTGGCTCCTCTGGTGTGGGAGGAATCCCTGGACGTTCACAAATGCTGAGCTGGGATCCAGCACCGCTCAGCGTGCCAGGGAGAGATTCTCTTGGCCTTTGGGAGACTGCAGAAAGAGAGAATAACAGCATGTGTGGATCTGTGAGTGGGGCTGCCTGGAGAGATAAAGAGCAGCACGAGCTTTTTGTCCTGGCTCCTCTGGTGTGGGAGGAATCCCTGGACGTTTGCAAATGCTGAGCTGGGATCCACCATCGCTCAGCAAGGCAGGGACAGGATGTGTTGGCCTTTGGGAAGCTGCAGAAAGAGAGAGATACAGCATTTTGGGGGCTTGTGAATGGGGTTGCCTGGAGACTTGAAGAGCAGGAAGATTTTTTTGTCCTGGCTCCTCTGGTGTGGGAGGAATCCCTGGACGTTCACAAATGCTGAACTGGGATCCAGCACCGCTCAGCTTGCGAAGGACAGTTTCCCTTCACCTTTTGGAGGCTGTAGAAAGAGAGAGCAGCAGCATGTGTGGAGCTGGGAGTGGGGTTGCCTGGAGACGTGAAGAGCAGCAAGAGCTTTTTGTCCTGGCTCCTCTGGTGTGGGAGGAATCCCTGGACGTTCACAAATGGTGAACTGGGATCCAGCACCGCTTTAGCTTGCGAAGGACAGTTTCCCTTGGCCTTTGGGAGGCTGCAGAAAGAGAGAGCAGCAGCATGTGTGGAGCTGGGAGTGGGGTTGCCTGGAGACTTGAAGAGCAGCAAGAGCTTTTTGTCCTGGCTCCTCTGGTGTGGGAGGAATCCCTGGACGTTCGCAAATGCTGAGCTGGGATGCAGCACCGCTCAGCGTCCCAGGGAGAGATTCTCGTGACCTTTGGGAGGCTGCAGAAAGAGAGAGCAGCAGCATGTGTGGAGCTGTGAGTGGGGTTGCCTGGAGACGTGAAGAGCAGCAAGATCTTTTTGTCCTGGCTCCTCTGGTGTGGGAGGAATCCCTGGACGTTCACAAATGCTGAGCTGGGATCCAGCACCGCTCAGCGTGCCAGGGAGAGATTCTCTTGGCCTTTGGGAGGATGCAGAAAGAGAGAGCAGCAGCATGCGTGGAGATGTGAGTGGGGTTGCCTGGAGACTTGAAGAGCAGCAAGAGCTTTTTGTCGTGGCTCCTCTGGTGTGGGAGGAATCCCTGGACGTTCGCAAATGCTGAGGTGGGATCCAGCACCGCTCAGCGAGCCAGGGACAGATTCTCTTGGCCTTTGGGAGGCTGCAGAAAGAGAGACCAGCAGCATGTGCGGATCTGTGAGTGGGGCTGCCTGGAGAGCTGAAGAGCAGCAAGATCTTTTTGTCCTGGCGCCTCTGGTGTGGGAGGAATCCCTGGACGTTCGCAAATGCTGAACTGGGATCCAGCACCGCTTTAGCTTGTGAAGGACAGTTTCCCTTGACCTTTTGGAGGCTGCAGAAAGAGAGAGCAGCAGCATGTGTGGAGCTGTGAGTGGGGTTGCCTGGAGACTTGAAGAGCAGCAAGAGCTTTTTGTCCTGGCCCCTCTGGTGTCTGAGGAATCCCTGGACGTTCACAAATGGTGAACTGGGATCCAGCACTGCTTTAGCTGGGGAAGGACAGTTTCCCTTGGCCTTTGGGAGGCTGCAGAAAGAGAGAGCAGCAGCATGCGTAGAGCTGGGAGTGGGGTTGCCTGGAGATATGAAGAGCAGCAAGAGCTTTTTGTCCTGGCTCGTCTGGTGTGGGAGGAATCCCTGGACGTTTGCAAATGCTGAGCTGGGATCCACCATCGCTCAGCGAGGCAGGGACAGGATGTGTTGGCCTTTGGGAAGCTGCAGAAAGAGATATACAGCATTTTTGGGGCTTGTGAATGGGGTTGCCTGGAGACGTGAAGAGCAGGAAGATTTTTTTGTCCTGGCTCCTCTGGTGTGGGAGGAATCCCTGGACGTTCACAAATGCTGAGCTGGGATCCACCATCGCTCAGCTTGCGAAGGACAGGTTCCCTTGACTTTCTGGAGGCTGTAGAAAGAGAGAGCAGCAGCATGTGTGGAGCTGTGAGTGGGGTTTCCTGGAGACTTGAAGAGCAGCAAGAGCTTTTTGTCCTGGCTCCTCTGGTGTCTGAGGAATCCCTGGACGTTCGCAAATGCTGAGCTGACATCCAGCACCGCTTTAGCTTGCGAAGGACAGTTTCCCTTGGCCTTTGGGAGGCTGCAGAAACACAGAGCAGCAGCATGCGTGGAGCTGGGAGTGGGGTTGCCTGGAGACATGAAGAGCAGCAAGAGCTTTTTTGTCCTGGCTCCTCTGGTGTGGGAGGAATCCCTGGACGTTCGCAAATGCTGAGCTGGGATCCAGCACCGCTCAGCGTGCCAGGGAGAGATTCTCGTGACCTTTGGGAGGATGCAGAAAGAGAGAGCAGCAGCATGCGTGGAGATGTGAGTGGGGTTGCCTGGAGACTTGAAGAGCAGCAAGAGCTTTTTGTCCTGGCTCCTCTGGTGTGGGAGGAATCCCTGGACGTTCACAAATGCTGAACTGGGATCCAGCACCGCTCAGCTTGCGAAGGACAGTTTCCCTTGACCTTTTGGAGGCTGCAGAAAGAGAGAGCAGCAGCATGTGTGGATCTGTGAGTGGGGTTGCCTGGAGACGTGAAGAGCAGGAAGAATTTTTTGTCCTGGCTCCTCTGGTGTGGGAGGAATCCCTGGACGTTCGCAAAGGCTGAGCTGGGATCCACCATCGCTCAGCGAGGCAGAGACAGGATGTGTTGGCCTTTGGGAAGCTACAGAAAGAGAGAGATACAGCGTTTTGGGGGCTTGTGAATGGGGTTGCCTGGAGACTTGAAGAGCAGCAAGAGCTTTTTGTCCTGGCTCCTCTGGTGTGGGAGGAATCCCTGGACGTTCACAAATGATGAGCTGGGATCCAGCACCGCTCAGCGTGCCAGGGAGAGATTCTATTGGCCTTTGGGAGACTGCAGAAAGAGAGAGCAGCAGCATGTGTGGAGCTGTGAGTGGGGTTGCCTGGAGAGTTGAAGAGCAGCAAGAGCTTTTTGTCCTGGCTCGTCTGGTGTGGGAGGAATCCCTGGACGTTCACAAATGCTGAGCTGGGATCCAGCACCGCTCAGCGTGCCAGGGAGAGATTCTCTTGGCCTTTGGGAGGCTGCAGAAAGACAGAGCAGCAGCATGCGTGGAGCTGTGAGTGGGGTTGCCTGGAGACGTGAAGAGCAGGAAGATTTTTTTATCCTGGCTCCTCTAGTGTGGGAGGAATCCCTGGACGTTCGCAAATGCTGAACTGGGATCCAGCACCGCTCAGCTTGCGAAGGACAGTTTCCCTTGACCTTTTGGAGGCTGCAGAAAGAGAGAGCAGCAGCATGTGTGGATCTGTGAGTGGGGTTGCCTGGAGAGTTAAAGAGCAGCAAGAGCTTTTTGTCCTGGCTCCTCTGGTGTGGGAGGAATCCCTGGACGTTCACAAATGCTGAACGGGGATCCAGCACCGCTTTAGCTTGCGAAGGACAGTTTCCCTTGGCCTTTGGGAGGCTGCAGAAAGAGAGAGCAGCAGCATGTGTGGAGCTGTCAGTGGGGTTGCCTGGAGACTTGAAGAGCAGCAAGAGCTTTTTGTCCTGGCTCCTCTGGTGTGGGAGGAATCCCTGGACGTTCGCAAATGCTGAGCTGGGATCCAGCACCGCTCAGTGAGCAAAGGACAGGCTCTCTTGGCCTCCGGGAAACTGCAGAAAGACAGAGATACAGCATTTTTGGGGCTTGTGAATGCGGATGCCTGGAGACATGAAGAGCAGCAAAAGCTTTTTGTCCTGGCTCCTCTGGTGTGGGAGGAATCCCTGGACGTTCGCAAATGCTGAGCTGACATCCAGCACCGCTCAGTGTGCCAGGGAGAGATTCTCGTGACCTTTGGGAGGCTGCAGAAAGACAGAGCAGCAGCATGCGTGGAGCTGTGAGTGGGGTTGCCTGGAGACGTGAAGAGCAGGAAGATTTTTTTGTCCTGGCTCCTCTGGTGTGGGAGGAATCCCTGGACGTTCACAAATGCTGAACTGGGATCCAGCACCGCTCAGCTTGCGAAGGACAGTTTCCCTTGACCTTTGGGAGGCTGCAGAAAGAGAGAGCAGCAGCATGTGTGGACCTGTGAGTGGGGTTGCCTGGAGAGTTAAAGAGCAGCAAGAGCTTTTTGTCGTGGCTTCTCTGGTGTGGGAGGAATCCCTGGACGTTCGCAAAGGCTGAGCTGGGATCCAGCACCGCTCAGCGAGCCAGGGCCAGGCTCTCTTGGCCTTTGGGAGGCTGCAGAAAGAGAGAGCAGCAGCATGTGTAGAGCTGTGAGTGGTGTTGCCTGGAGACTTGAAGAGCAGCAAGAGCTTTTTGTCCTGGCTCCTCTGGTGTGGGAGGAATCCCTGGACGTTTGCAAATGCTGAGCTGGGATCCACCATCGCTCAGCGAGGCAGAGACAGGATGTGTTGGCCTTTGGGAAGCTACAGAAAGAGAGAGATACAGCGTTTTGGGGGCTTGTGAATGGGGTTGCCTGGAGACTTGAAGAGCAGCAAGAGCTTTTTGTCCTGGCTCCTCTTGTGTGGGAGGAATCCCTGGACGTTCACAAATGCTGAGCTGGGATCCAGCACCGCTCAGCGTGCCAGGGAGAGATTCTCTTGGCCTTTGGGAGACTGCAGAAAGAGAGAGCAGCAGCATGTGTGGAGCTGTGAGTGGGGTTGCCTGGAGAGTTGAAGAGCAGCAAGAGCTTTTGGTCGTGGCTCCTCTGGTGTGGGAGGAATCCCTGGACGTTCTCAAATGCTGAGCTGACATCCAGCACCGCTCAGCGTGCCAGGGAGAGATTCTCTTGGCCTTTGGGAGGCTGCAGAAAGAGAGAGCAGCAGCATGTGTGGAGCTGGGAGTGAGGCTGCCTGGAGACGTGAAGAGCAGCAAGATCTTTTTGTCCTGGCTCCTCTGGTGTGGGAGGAATCCCTGGATGTTCACAAATGCTGAACTGGGATCCAGCACCGCTCAGCTTGCGAAGGACAGTTTCCCTTGACCTTTTGGAGGCTGCAGAAAGAGAGAGCAGCAGCATGTGTGGAGCTGTGAGTGGGGTTGCCTGGAGACTTGAAGAGCAGCAAGAGCTTTTTGTCCTGGCCCCTCTGGTGTCTGAGGAATCCCTGGACGTTCACAAATGGTGAACTGGGATCCAGCACCGCTTTAGCTTGCGAAGGACAGTTTCCATTGGCCTTTGGGAGGCTGCAGAAAGAGAGAGCAGCAGCATGCGTAGAGCTGGGAGTGGGGTTGCCTGGAGACATGAACAGCAGCAAGAGCTTTTTGTCCTGGCTCCTCTGCTGTGGGAGGAATCCCTGGACGTTCGCAAATGCTGAGCTGGGATCCACCATCGCTCAGCGAGGCAGGGACAGGATGTGTTGGTCTTTGGGAAGCTGCAGAAAGAGAGAGATACAGCATTTTTGGGGCTTGTGAATGGGGTTGCCTGGAGACTTGAAGAGCAGCAAGAGCTTTTTGTCCTGGCTCCTCTGGTGTGGGAGGAATCCCTGGACGTTCACAAATGCTGAGCTGGGATCCACCATCGCTCAGCGATGCAGGGAGAGATTCTCTTGGCCTTTGGGAGGCTGCAGAAAGAGAGAGCAGCAGCATGCGTGGAGCTGTGAGTGGGGTTGCCTGGAGACTTGAAGAGCAGCAAGAGCTTTTGGTCGTGGCTCCTCTGGTGTGGGAGGAATCCCTGGACGTTCGCAAAGGCTGAGCTGGGATCCAGCACCGCTCAGCTTGCGAAGGACAGTTTCCCTTGGCCTTTTGGAGGCTGCAGAAAGAGAGAGCAGCAGCATGTGTAGAGCTGTGAGTGGGGTTGCCTGGAGAGTTAAAGAGCAGCAAGAGCTTTTGGTCGTGGCTCCTCTGGTGTGGGAGGAATCCCTGGACGTTCACAAATGCTGAGCTGGGATCCACCATCGCTCAGCGAGGCAGGGACAGGATGTGTTGGCCTTTGGGAAGCTGCAGAAAGAGAGAGATACAGCATTTTGGGGGCTTGTGAATGGGGTTGCCTGGAGACTTGAAGAGCAGCAAGAGCTTTTTGTCCTGGCTCCTCTGGTGTGGGAGGAATCCCTGGACGTTCACAAATGCTGAGCTGGGATCCAGCACCGCTCAGCTTGCGAAGGACAGTTTCCCTTCACCTTTTGGAGGCTGCAGAAAGAGAGAGCAGCAGCATGCGTGGAGATGTGAGTGGGGTTGCCTGGAGACTTGAAGAGCAGCAAGAGCTTTTTGTCCTGGCTCCTCTGGTGTGGGAGGAATCCCTGGACGTTCACAAATGCTGAACTGGGATCCAGCACCGCTCAGCTTGCGAAGGACAGTTTCCCTTGACCTTTTGGAGGCTGCAGAAAGAGAGAGCAGCAGCATGTGTGGATCTGTGAGTGGGGTTGCCTGGAGACGTGAAGAGCAGGAAGAATTTTTTGTCCTGGCTCCTCTGGTGTGGGAGGAATCCCTGGACGTTCGCAAAGGCTGAGCTGGGATCCACCATCGCTCAGCGAGGCAGAGACAGGATGTGTTGGCCTTTGGGAAGCTACAGAAAGAGAGAGATACAGCGTTTTGGGGGCTTGTGAATGGGGTTGCCTGGAGACTTGAAGAGCAGCAAGAGCTTTTTGTCCTGGCTCCTCTGGTGTGGGAGGAATCCCTGGACGTTCACAAATGATGAGCTGGGATCCAGCACCGCTCAGCGTGCCAGGGAGAGATTCTATTGGCCTTTGGGAGACTGCAGAAAGAGAGAGCAGCAGCATGTGTGGAGCTGTGAGTGGGGTTGCCTGGAGAGTTGAAGAGCAGCAAGAGCTTTTTGTCCTGGCTCGTCTGGTGTGGGAGGAATCCCTGGACGTTCGGAAATGCTGAGCTGGGATCCAGCACCGCTCAGCGTGCCAGGGAGAGATTCTCTTGGCCTTTGGGAGGCTGCAGAAAGACAGAGCAGCAGCATGCGTGGAGCTGTGAGTGGGGTTGCCTGGAGACGTGAAGAGCAGGAAGATTTTTTTGTCCTGGCTCCTCTGGTGTGGGAGGAATCCCTGGACGTTCGCAAAGGCTGAGCTGGGATCCAGCACCGCTCAGCGAGCCAGGGAGAGATTCTCTTGGCCTTTGGGAGGCTGCAGAAAGAGAGAGCAGCAGCATGTGTGGAGCTGTGAGTGGTGTTGCCTGGAGACTTGAAGAGCAGCAAGAGCTTTTTGTCCTGGCTCCTCTGGTGTGGGAGGAATCCCTGGACGTTTGCAAATGCTGAGCTGGGATCCACCATCGCTCAGCGAGGCACAGACAGGATGTGTTGGCCTTTGGGAAGCTACAGAAAGAGAGAGATACAGCGTTTTGGGGGCTTGTGAATGGGGTTGCCTGGAGACTTGAAGAGCAGCAAGAGCTTTTTGTCCTGGCTCCTCTGGTGTGGGAGGAATCCCTGGACGTTCACAAATGCTGAGCTGGGATCCAGCACCGCTCAGCGTGCCAGGGAGAGATTCTCTTGGCCTTTGGGAGACTGCAGAAAGAGAGAGCAGCAGCATGTGTGGAGCTGTGAGTGGGGTTGCCTGGAGAGTTGAAGAGCAGCAAGAGCTTTTGGTCGTGGCTCCTCTGGTGTGGGAGGAATCCCTGGACGTTCTCAAATGCTGAGCTGACATCCAGCACCGCTCAGCGTGCCAGGGAGAGATTCTCTTGGCCTTTGGGAGGCTTCAGAAAGCGAGAGCAGCAGCATGTGTGGAGCTGGGAGTGAGGCTGCCTGGAGACGTGAAGAGCAGCAAGATCTTTTTGTCCTGGCTCCTCTGGTGTGGGAGGAATCCCTGGATGTTCACAAATGCTGAACTGGGATCCAGCACCGCTCAGCTTGCGAAGGACAGTTTCCCTTGACCTTTTGGAGGCTGCAGAAAGAGAGAGCAGCAGCATGTGTGGAGCTGTGAGTGGGGTTGCCTGGAGACTTGAAGAGCAGCAAGAGCTTTTTGTCCTGGCCCCTCTGGTGTCTGAGGAATCCCTGGACGTTCACAAATGGTGAACTGGGATCCAGCACCGCTTTAGCTTGCGAAGGACAGTTTCCATTGGCCTTTGGGAGGCTGCAGAAAGAGAGAGCAGCAGCATGCGTAGAGCTGGGAGTGGGGTTGCCTGGAGACATGAACAGCAGCAAGAGCTTTTTGTCCTGGCTCCTCTGCTGTGGGAGGAATCCCTGGACGTTCGCAAATGCTGAGCTGGGATCCACCATCGCTCAGCGAGGCAGGGACAGGATGTGTTGGCCTTTGGGAAGCTGCAGAAAGAGAGAGATACAGCATTTTTGGGGCTTGTGAATGGGGTTGCCTGGAGACTTGAAGAGCAGCAAGAGCTTTTTGTCCTGGCTCCTCTGGTGTGGGAGGAATCCCTGGACGTTCACAAATGCTGAGCTGGGATCCAGCACCGCTCAGCGATGCAGGGAGAGATTCTCTTGGCCTTTGGGAGGCTGCAGAAAGAGAGAGCAGCAGCATGCGTGGAGCTGTGAGTGGGGCTGCCTGGAGACTTGAAGAGCAGCAAGAGCTTTTTGTCGTGGCTCCTCTGGTGTGGGAGGAATCTCTGGACGTTTGCAAATGGTGAGCTGGGATCCACCATCGCTCAGCAAGGCAGGGACAGGATGTGTTGGCCTTTGGGAAGCTGCAGAAAGAGAGAGATACAGCATTTTGGGGGCTTGTGAATGGGGTTGCCTGGAGACTTGAAGAGCAGGAAGATTTTTTTGTCCTGGCTCCTCTGGTGTGGGAGGAATCCCTGGACGTTCACAAATGCTGAACTGGGATCCAGCACCTCTCAGCTTGCGAAGGACAGTTTCCCTTGACCTTTTGGAGGCTGCAGAAAGACAGAGCAGCAGCATGCGTGGAGCTGGGAGTGGGGCTGCCTGGAGACTTGAAGAGCAGCAAGATCTTTTTGTCCTGGCTCCTCTGGTGTGGGAGGAATCCCTGGACGTTCACAAATGCTGAACTGGGATCCAGCACCACTCAGCTTGCGAAGGACAGTTTCCCTTGACCTTTTGGAGGCTGCAGAAAGAGAGAGCAGCAGCATGTGTGGAGCTGTGAGTGGGGTTGCCTGGAGACTTGAAGAGCAGCAAGAGCTTTTTGTCGTGGCTCCTCTGGTGTGGGAGGAATCCCTGGACGTTCACAAATGCTGAACTGGGATCCAGCACCGCTCAGCTTGCGAAGGACAGTTTCCCTTGACCTTTTGGAGGCTGCAGAAAGAGAGAGCAGCAGCATGTGTGGAGCTGGGAGTGGGGCTGCCTGGAGACTTGAAGAGCAGCAAGATCTTTTTGTCCTGGCTCCTCTGGTGTGGGAGGAATCCCTGGATGTTCACAAATGCTGAACTGGGATCCAGCACCGCTCACCTTGCGAAGGACAGTTTCCCTTGGCCTTTGGGAGGCTGCAGAAAGAGAGAGCAGCAGCATGTGTGGAGCTGTGAGTGGGGTTGCCTGGAGACATGAAGAGCAGCAAGAGCTTTTTGTCCTGGCTCCTCTGGTGTGGGAGGAATCCCTGGACGTTCGCAAATGCTGAGCTGGGATCCAGCACCGCTCAGCGTGCCAGGGAGAGATTCTCGTGACCTTTGGGAGGATGCAGAAAGAGAGAGCAGCAGCATGCTTGGAGATGTGAGTGGGGTTGCCTGGAGACTTGAAGAGCAGCAAGAGCTTTTTGTCCTGGCTCCTCTGGTGTGGGAGGAATCCCTGGACGTTCGCAAATGCTGAGCTGGGATCCAGCACCGCTCAGCGAGCCAGGGACAGATTCTCTTGGCCCTTGCGCGGCTGCAGAAAGACAGAGCAGCAGCATGCGTGGAGCTGGGAGTGGGGCTGCCTGGAGACTTGAAGAGCAGCAAGATCTTTTTGTCCTGGCGCCTCTGGTGTGGGAGGAATCCCTGGACGTTCACAAATGCTGAACTGGGATCCAGCACCACTCAGCTTGCGAAGGACAGTTTCCCTTGACCTTTTGGAGGCTGCAGAAAGAGAGAGCAGCAGCATGTGCGGAGCTGTGAGTGGGGTTGCCTGGAGACATGAAGAGCAGCAAGAGCTTTTTGTCCTGGCTCCTCTGGTGTGGGAGGAATCCCTGGACGTTTGCAAATGCTGAGCTGGGATCCACCATCGCTCAGCGAGGCAGGGACAGGATGTGTTGGCCTTTGGGAAGCTGCAGAAAGAGAGAGATAAAGCATTTTGGGGGCTTGTGAATGGGGTTGCCTGGAGACTTGAAGAGCAGCAAGAGCTTTTTGTCCTGGCTCCTCTGGTGTGGGAGGAATCCCTGGACGTTCACAAATGCTGAGCTGGGATCCAGCACCGCTCAGCGTGCCAGGGAGAGATTCTCTTGGCCTTTGGGAGACTGCAGAAAGAGAGAATAACAGCATGTGTGGATCTGTGAGTGGGGCTGCCTGGAGACTTGAAGAGCAGCAAGAGCTTTTTGTCCTGGCTCCTCTGGTGTGGGAGGAATCCCTGGACGTTCGCAAATGCTGAGATGGGATCAAGCACCGCTCAGCGATGCAGGGACAGGCTCTCTTGGCCTTTGGGAGGCTGCAGAAAGAGAGAGAAGCAGCAGCATGTGTGGAGCTGTGAGTGGGGTTGCCTGGAGAGTTGAAGAGCAGCAAGAGCTTTTTGTCCTGGCTCCTCTGGTGTGGGAGGAATCCCTGGACGTTCGCAAATGCAGAGCTGGGATCCAGCACTGCTTTAGCTTGCGAAGGACAGTTTCCCTTGGCCTTTGGGAGGCTGCAGAAAGAGAGAGCAGCAGCATGCGTAGAGCTGGGAGTGGGGTTGCCTGGAGACATGAAGAGCAGCAAGAGCTTTTTGTCCTGGCTCCTCTGGTGTGGGAGGAATCCCTGGACGTTTGCAAATGCTGAGCTGGGATCCACCATCGCTCAGCGAGGCAGGGACAGGATGTGTTGGCCTTTGGGAAGCTGCAGAAAGAGAGAGATACAGCATTTTGGGGGCTTGTGAATGGGGTTGCCTGGAGACTTGAAGAGCAGCAAGAGCTTTTTGTCCTGGCTCCTCTGGTGTGGGAGGAATCCCTGGATGTTCACAAATGCTGAGCTGGGATCCAGCACCGCTCAGCGTGCCAGGGAGAGATTCTCTTGGCCTTTGGGAGACTGCAGAAAGAGAGAATAACAGCATGTGTGGATCTGTGAGTGGGGCTGCCTGGAGACTTGAAGAGCAGCAAGAGCTTTTTGTCCTGGCTCCTCTGGTGTGGGAGGAATCCCTGGACGTTTGCAAATGGTGAGCTGGGATCCACCATCGCTCAGCAAGGCAGGGACAGGATGTGTTGGCCTTTGGGAAGCTGCAGAAAGAGAGAGATACAGCATTTTGGGGACTTGTGAATGGGGTTGCCTGGAGACTTGAAGAGCAGGAAGATTTTTTTGTCCTGGCTCCTCTGGTGTGGGAGGAATCCCTGGACGTTCACAAATGCTGAACTGGGATCCAGCACCTTTCAGCTTGCGAAGGACAGTTTCCCTTGACCTTTTGGAGGCTGCAGAAAGAGAGAGCAGCAGCATGTGTGGAGCTGTGAGTGGGGTTTCCTGGAGACTTGAAGAGCAGCAAGAGCTTTTTGTCCTGGCTCCTCTGGTGTCTGAGGAATCCCTGGACGTTCACAAATGCTGAGCTGGGATCCAGCACCGCTTTAGCTTGCGAAGGACAGTTTCCCTTGGCCTTTGGGAGGCTGCAGAAAGACAGAGCAGCAGCATGCGTGGAGCTGGGAGTGGGGCTGCCTGGAGACTTGAAGAGCAGCAAGATCTTTTTGTCCTGGCTCCTCTGGTGTGGGAGGAATCCCTGGACGTTCACAAATGCTGAACTGGGATCCAGCACCACTCAGCTTGCGAAGGACAGTTTCCCTTGACCTTTTGGAGGCTGCAGAAAGAGAGAGCAGCAGCATGTGTGGAGATGTGAGTGGGGTTGCCTGGAGACTTGAAGAGCAGCAAGAGCTTTTTGTCCTGGCTCCTCTGGTGTGGGAGGAATCCCTGGACGTTCGCAAATGCTGAGCTGGGATGCAGCACCGCTCAGCGTCCCAGGGAGAGATTCTCGTGACCTTTGGGAGGCTGCAGAAAGAGAGAGCAGCAGCATGTGTGGAGCTGGGAGTGGGGCTGCCTGGAGACTTGAAGAGCAGCAAGATCTTTTGTTCCTGGCTCCTCTGGTGTGGGAGGAATCCCTGGATGTTCACAAATGCTGAACTGGGATCCAGCACCGCTCACCTTGCGAAGGACAGTTTCCCTTGGCCTTTGGGAGGCTGCACAAAGAGAGAGCAGCAGCATGTGTGGAGCTGTGAGTGGGGTTGCCTGGAGACATGAAGCGCAGCAAGAGCTTTTTGTCCTGGCTCCTCTGGTGTGGGAGGAATCCCTGGACGTTCGCAAATGCTGAGCTGGGATCCAGCTCCGCTCAGCGTGCCAGGGAGAGATTCTCGTGACCTTTGGGAGGATGCAGAAAGAGAGAGCAGCAGCATGCTTGGAGATGTGAGTGGGGTTGCCTGGAGACTTGAAGAGCAGCAAGAGCTTTTTGTCCTGGCTCCTCTGGTGTGGGAGGAATCCCTGGACGTTCGCAAATGCTGAGCTGGGATCCAGCACCGCTCAGCGAGCCAGGGACAGATTCTCTTGGCCTTTGCGCGGCTGCATAAAGAGAGACCAGCAGCATGTGCGGATCTTTGAGTGGGGCTGCCTGGAGAGTTGAAGAGCAGCAAGATCTTTTTGTCCTGGCGCCTCTGGTGTGGGAGGAATCCCTGGACGTTCACAAATGTTGAACTGGGATCCAGCATTGCTTTAGCTTGGGAAGGACAGTTTCCCTTGGCCTTTGGGAGGCTGCAGAAAGAGAGAGCAGCAGCATGCGTAGAGCTGGGAGTGGGATTGCCTGGAGACATGAAGAGCAGCAAGAGCTTTTTGTCCTGGCTCCTCTGGTGTGGGAGGAATCCCTGGACGTTTGCAAATGCTGAGCTGGGATCCACCATCGCTCAGCGAGGCAGGGACAGGATGTGTTGGCCTTTGGGAAGCTGCAGAAAGAGAGAGATACAGCATTTTGGGGGCTTGTGAATGGGGTTGCCTGGAGACTTGAAGAGCAGCAAGAGCTTTTGGTCCTGCATCCTCTGGTGTGGGAGGAATCCCTGGACGTTCACAAATGCTGAGCTGGGATCCAGCACCGCTCAGCGTGCCAGGGAGAGATTCTCTTGGCCTTTGGGAGACTGCAGAAAGAGAGAATAACAGCATGTGTGGATCTGTGAGTGGGGCTGCCTGGAGACTTGAAGAGCAGCAAGAGCTTTTTGTCCTGGCTCCTCTGGTGTGGGAGGAATCCCTGGACGTTCGCAAATGCTGAGATGGGATCAAGCACCGCTCAGCGTCCCAGGGAGAGATTCTCGTGACCTTTGGGAGGCTGCAGAAAGAGAGAGCAGCAGCATGTGTGGAGCTGGGAGTGGGGCTGCCTGGAGACGTGAAGAGCAGCAAGATCTTTTTGTCCTGTCTCCTCTGGTGTGGGAGAAATCCCTGGACGTTCACAAATGCTGAACTGGGATCCAGCACCGCTCAGCTTGCGAAGGACAGTTTCCCTTGACCTTTTGGAGGCTGCAGAAAGAGAGAGCAGCAGCATGTGTGGAGCTGTGAGTGGGGTTGCCTGGAGACATGAAGAGCAGCAAGAGCTTTTTGTCCTGGCTCCTCTGGTGTGGGAGGAATCCCTGGACGTTCGCAAATGCTGAGCTGGGATCCAGCACTGCTTTAGCTTGCGAAGGACAGTTTCCCTTGGCCTTTGGGAGGCTGCAGAAAGAGAGAGCAGCAGCATGCGTAGAGCTGGGAGTGGGGTTGCCTGGAGACATGAAGAGCAGCAAGAGCTTTTTGTCCTGGCTCCTCTGGTGTGGGAGGAATCCCTGGACGTTTGCAAATGCTGAGCTGGGATCCACCATCGCTCAGCGAGGCAGGGACAGGATGTGTTGGCCTTTGGGAAGCTGCAGAAAGAGAGAGATACAGCATTTTGGGGGCTTGTGAATGGGGTTGCCTGGAGAGTTGAAGAGCAGCAAGATCTTTTTGTCCTGGCTCCTCTGGTGTGGGAGGAATCCCTGGACGTTCACAAATGCTGAGCTGGGATCCAGCACCGCTCAGCGTGCCAGGGAGAGATTCTCTTGGCCTTTGGGAGACTGCAGAAAGAGAGAATAACAGCATGTGTGGATCTGTGAGTGGGGCTGCCTGGAGACTTGAAGAGCAGCAAGAGCTTTTTGTCCTGGCTCCTCTGGTGTGGGAGGAATCCCTGGACGTTTGCAAATGCTGAGCTGGGATCCACCATCGCTCAGCGAGGCAGGGACAGGATGTGTTGGCCTTTGGGAAGCTGCAGAAAGAGAGAGATACAGCATTTTTGGGGGTTGTGAATGGGGTTGCCTGGAGACGTGAAGAGCAGGAAGATTTTTTTGTCCTGGCTCCTCTGGTGTGGGAGGAATCCCTGGACGTTCACAAATGCTGAACTGGGATCCAGCACCGCTCAGCTTGCGAAGGACAGTTTCCCTTCACCTTTTGGAGGCTGTAGAAAGAGAGAGCAGCAGCATGTGTGGAGCTGGGAGTGGGGTTGCCTGGAGACTTGAAGAGCAGCAAGAGCTTTTTGTCCTGGCTCCTTTGGTGTCTGAGGAATCCCTGGACGTTCACAAATGCTGAGCTGGGATCCAGCACCGCTTTAGCTTGCGAAGGACAGTTTCCCTTGGCCTTTGGGAGGCTGCAGAAAGACAGAGCAGCAGCATGCGTGGAGCTGGGAGTGGGGCTGCCTGGAGACATGAAGAGCAGCAAGATCTTTTTGTCCTGGCTCCTCTGGTGTGGGAGGAATCCCTGGACGTTCACAAATGCTGAACTGGGATCCAGCACCGCTCAGCTTGCGAAGGACAGTTTCCCTTGACCTTTTGGAGGCTGCAGAAAGAGAGAGCAGCAGCATGTGTGGAGCTGTGAGTGGGGTTGCCTGGAGACATGAAGAGCAGCAAGAGCTTTTTGTCCTGGCTCCTCTGGTGTGGGAGGAATCCCTGGACGTTCGCAAATGCTGAGCTGGGATCCAGCACCGCTCAGCATGCCAGGGAGAGATTCTCGTGACCTTTGGGAGGCTGTAGAAAGAGAGAGCAGCAGCATGCGTGGAGATGTGAGTGGGGTTTGCCTGGAGACTTGAAGAGCAGCAAGAGCTTTTTGTCCTGGCTCCTCTGGTGTGGGAGGAATCCCTGGACGTTCGCAAATGCTGAGCTGGGATCCAGCACCGCTCAGTGAGCAAAGGACAGGCTCTCTTGGCCTCCGGGAAACTGCAGAAAGACAGAAATACAGCATTTTTGGGGCTTGTGAATGCGGATGCCTGGAGACATGAAGAGCAGCAAGAGCTTTTTGTCCTGGCTCCTCTGGTGTGGGAGGAATCCCTGGACGTTCGCAAATGCTGAGCTGGGATGCAGCACCGCTCAGCGTGCCAGGGAGAGATTCTCTTGGCCTTTGGGAGGCTTCAGAAAGAGAGAGCAGCAGCATGTGTGGAGCTGTCAGTGGGTGTAGAGAACCGGTACCAAATGCGGTTTTGTCTCGACATTGCCGCTGTAGCGCCATCCAGCGTAGCGCTTCGAGAAGACCGTCTTCTCCACAGCTTTGAGAAAAAGCAACCTCGTGCGCCTGCGCAGGGACTAAAGGCGCGAAAAGAGCTGAGGCAGGGACAAAAAGGCGCGAAAAGAGCAGAGGCGGGGGCAGCACGGCCGTGGCGAACTGCACGTACACATTTGTGATCTGCGCATGCGTGGGAGCCCCTATATAAGGAGCGCACGTGCCCCTCGGCGGGGGCGGCAGCGGCGCGCGCGAGACCACTCCTTCTGTTCCTGCACCCTCCAGGCTCACACCACCCCCCCCGCTTCGATCCCCGCCGGAACCCGAGGCCACCGAAGACCCTGCAGAAGATCACCGGACTCGAAGTGGTGGTGACAAACTTCTCCTTCTCTTTCTAACTCTCTCTCCCCTATTCTTTTCCTCTCCTCCCTTGCCCTCCCCCCTCCCTCCGTTCTCTTCTCCCCTCCAATAAAAGTAAAAGGTTGTACGGCATTTGACCTCGTTTGCGTCTTAATCTCGTCCTTGGGATCGTATCGAAACCTCTCCCGACATTGGATCGGGACATTTTAATTGGCGTCACGGACAGGATCCCTTGAGACGAGAGTGTCATACAACCTTACGGTGTGCTGAGCGAGTGTGTGTGAACGAGACGTACGAGCAAGTACGAAGCGAGTGCAGAGTTCCGATCCGCGGTTCTGCTCTCCCGCGAGGGAAGCAGCCGGAGACAAACGAAGCGCAAGGACGGAGTGGATGTTGAGAGCTTTGTACTGAAACGCGCGTAGCAGTTTGTGATTTGAGCTCCTGAGGGCGTACAGGGGAGACTTGAATTTTATAGTGTGACCCCCTCAGGAGGATATCCCCTTTGTAGGCTCTGCTCTGTCTTACAGTAGTTTATGGTCTGGCCTCCTGGGGGAGTATAGGGGAAGTTTGGATTGTACGGTGTGACCCCCTCAGGACGATATCCCCTTTGTAGGCTCGTATTTGTCTTGTAGTAGTGTGTGGATTGGCCTCCTGGGAGCGTATAGGGGAAACGTGTTTTTTTTTTAAGGTTTAACCCTCCCGGGACGAACTCCCCTTTGTAGGATATGGCCGCCCAAAAGGCAGGCGATTTTTGTGAAGAGACAGAGAAATTATATGAGTTTTTAGAAACGTACAGCTCTCGCCCCTCGCCCCTGGGACGAGATTGGGCACGGGACCACTGGTTCCAACTGCAAAGTGTTATGGACCGAATAGCGGTTTTGCATAAAGAAGCTAGGGTGAAGAAGGGAAAAGGGAAGGCTGTTGTTTGTGCTGTGTTAGGAGCGTGTCTGGCAGCGGCGGTGGAGGACAAGAAACGAGCGCCCTGCCAATCGGAGGCTGTGGCCGCTGCGTTGCAAGCAGCGATAGCGCCGCTGCGAGAGCAACTACTAGAGACCAAACGGGCGCTAGAGGAGGAGAAGCGCCAAAATATGATTTTGAAGGAGGAGCTGAGGGTTCAGCTCCTGAGGGAGGCAGACACCCTCGCTGAGGCGGAGGTAGTGTTGGAGGAGAAAGGCGTACGCCAAATCTACCCCCAGAAAGACCTAAAGCAATTAAGGGAGACGGTGGATAACCCCCCCCATATGTGCCCGCTGGTAAAAACGGAGTATATATATGAGGACGATAGCGACAACCGTCCCCAAGTTGTAACGAAAGAAATCCCTTTTACTGCCACGGAACTGGCTAAACTCCGAAAGGATTTTGCTAGGACGGCAAGGGAGTCCGAAACCGAATATGTGTGGAGGATATCCCTGTCGGGGGGGGACGGGATCATGCTATCGGAAAAAGAAGCAGAGGGGTATTGGGGCCCCGGCGTCTTCCTCACCACGGGCGATCGCCGGGCCCCATGGTCTCTGACCCAGAGGGCAGCATATTGGGCGGGGGGGCTGAACCCATTAGAAAGGGGGGATCCCCTAGCTATAACTGGTTCGGTTGAGCAACTACTAGAAAACGTACAAAAGGCAGCATGCCTGCAAATGATGTATGACCGGGAACTTAAACCAAATTTAAGCTCTCCGATGTTGTTACCGGTGGACCCCGAGCGGCTGACACCGCTAATAAGAGGACTCCCCGACTCGTTAAAACCTATCGGGATCCAATTACAGGGGAGAATCCAAAACGTGCCTCATGAAGAGCGAATTGCAGCTGCCCTGGAGGTAACAGTAACACCGCAACAGCGACAGCGGGGGAGGAAGGTGTGGACTTGGGGGGAGATAGCTCAGGAACTGATAAACTATGGAAGGAAATACGGGCCAGTAGGCAGAACTTACCACAAGGTGGAAACTAGGGCCGTGCGGGCAGCGGAGCCGGCAAATAAACCGCTGGCTTTTTCGGGCACAAGCCCCGGCCCAACAAAAAGGGAAAAAACCCTGCTCCGACAAGAATTGTGGCAGAAGGGACTGCAAAAGGGTGTGCCCCGAGACCTAATGGATGGGCTCCCCACCAAAAAATTAGAGCTCCTTGTGCGGAGGTGGTCCGGGCAAGGACCCTCTCCCAAACCAAACGCGCCCTCCGTGTCGGCACTGGATAAGAAGGAGGGGTTCAAGGGGGATGAAAGGGTGGCGGAAAACTAAGACCTCCGCCCCCTCAGGGTGAGGGGGGAGGCGGAGGGTGGATGTTTATTAGACAACTCACCTGCAACAATAAAGGGGACCTCCTCATTACTGTCGCAGTAGGGCCGAGGAAGAGGCCCATGACCTTTTTAATTGATACGGGGGCCCAAATCACAGCAATAAAACAAAGCGAGGCAGAACGGTGCGGCATCTCAACTCCTTCTAAGCGCCTGATAGTATTAAACGCCCTAGGGAAAACCCAATCTGTGCCCATGACCCCGGTAACCTTATGGCTACCAGGAGATGAGAGTCCGGTGAACACCATGGCAGCCATAGGACCCTTTCAAATGAATCTCTTGGGCATAGACGTTTTAAAGGGCAGACAGTGGCGCGACACCCAGGGAAATTCGTGGTCTTTCGGCATCCCGCAGATCAGGCGGCTGGCCGAAGCCCCCGGCGTGGGGGTGCGCCTTTTGCAAGCGGCGCCTGCCCTCCCCCCTTCCAAACTGACAAACGTGAAACCCTACCCGCTACCGATAGGAGCAAGAGATGGAATCGTGCCAGTGCTGGAGGACCTAAAGGGGAGGGGGATTATAGTTCCCACCCACTCCCCCTTTAACTCCCCGGTATGGCCTGTCCGAAAACCAAACGGCAAGTGGAGGTTGACAGTAGATTACCGGAGGCTGAATGCCAACACAGGCCCATTAACAGCTGCCGTACCGAACATTGCCGAGCTTATAGCCGCCATTCAAGAGCAATCACACCCTATTATGGCGACTATTGACGTTAAAGACATGTTCTTTATGGTCCCCCTGCAGCCGCAGGACCAGGACCGCTTTGCTTTTACCTGGGCGGGGCAACAGTACACCTTTACACGGCTCCCTCAGGGATACAAGCACTCCCCCACCTTAGCCCACCATGCTCTAGCACAGGAGCTGGAAGCAATTCCCATAAGGGCGGGGGTGAAAGTTTACCAATATATAGATGACGTACTCATAGGGGGAAATCAGGTGGAAGAGGTTGGGGAAGTCCAGAAGGACATCATCACCCATCTAGAGAGTATAGGATTGACAATCCCACCTGAGAAAATGCAAACCCCTTCAAGTGAGGTGAAATTTTTAGGAATTTGGTGGAAGGGAGGGATGACATGTATCCCACCAGACACCCTTTCCTCCCTCGACCAAATTAAGATACCAGAATCGAAAAAAGACTTACAGCATGCGTTAGGGCTGCTTGTGTTCTGGAGAAAGCATATCCCTGATTTCTCAATTATCGCGAGACCCCTATATGATTTACTACGGAAAAGGGCGCAATGGGAGTGGACCCCGGTCCACGATGAGGCGCTACGGCTGTTGGTGTTCGAGGCAAATGCATACCAAGCCCTGGGGCCTATCCACCCGACAGACCTGGTGCAGATCGAATGGGGGTTTGCCGCAACCGGGCTATCGATTCATTTGTGGCAACGGGGGCCGGCAGGGCCCATCCGGCCCATTGGCTTTTATTCTCGGAGTTTCAAGGATGCAGAAAAACGGTACACTACGTGGGAAAAGGGGCTGTTTGTAGTCAGCCTAGCTTTACGAGAAGCAGAGCGCACCATTCGCCAGCAACCAATAGTGCTCAGAGGTCCTTTCAAAGTGATTAAGCCAGTTTTAACTGGGACACCTCCCCCTGACGGGGTGGCACAAAGGGCTTCAGTGCGGAAATGGTACGCGCAAATAGAACATTATTGTGGTATTTTTGAAGTTTCTGAGGGCGCTGCCAAAAATTTAGTTACCCAAGAGGGAGTGGCCCCAGACCGGGAAGATGATGTGCCCCCTTCTGCTGTACAGGTAGCCCCCCCATTTTCAGAACAATTACAGAACGCTTGGTTCACTGATGCCTCTGCTAAACGAGAGGGCAGAACTTGGAAATACCGTGCAGTCGCCCTACAGATAAGGACCGACCAAAAAATAATTACCGAAGGAGAAGGCAGCGCTCAAGTAGGGGAATTAGTGGCCGTATGGAGTGTCTTTCAACATGAAGCCCAATCTGCCTCTCCAATCTATATCTACACTGACTCCTTTGCTGTCTTTAAGGGGTGTACAGAGTGGCTCCCCTTTTGGGAACAAAATGGGTGGGAGGTTAACAGAATACCTGTATGGCAAAAGGAAAAGTGGCAAGATATTTTAACCATTGCCAGACAGGGGAACTTTGCGGTAGGATGGGTAGCCTCCCATCAGACGGGAGAAGATCCGTCCGGTCATTGGAACAATAGGGTTGATGAGCTGGCCCGCCTCGCCCCCTTGCAAAGTGATCCAGTAGCGGAGGATTGGGAGCGACTCCTGGAATGGTTGCACCTTAAGAGAGGGCACACTGGAGCCCAAGACCTCTAACGAGAGGCTCAGGCCAGAGGCTGGCCGGTTACCCGAGAAAATTGCAAAACTTGCATTTCGGCCTGTGAGCAATGTCGTATCCGCTTAGACAGGCACCCCCTGGAAGACAGTCCCCTACATTTGAGAGAGGGAAAAGGTTTGTGGGAGGCCTGGCAGGTTGATTACATTGGTCCGTTCCGTAAATCAGAAGGAAAGTGCTATGTATTAGTGGGTGTTGAAATAGTATCTGGCCTAGCACAGGCTAAAGCCTGCGCTAAGGCAACAGGGGAGAATACGGTGAAGGCCCTGAAAGAATGGTTTGGGACCTTCCCTAAACCGCAGTTGATACAATCTGACAATGGCACACACTTGACAGCCAAGATGGTCCAGGAATGGGCGACTCGGGAGGGGATTTCATGGGTATTCCACACTCCATACTACCCCCAAGCAAATGGGATTGTGGAGAGAACAAATGGCTTGCTGAAGCGCTTCCTGAAACCACATGAACCGGGGTGGGCTGAGCGGGTAGGAGAGGCGGTGACCAACATCAATAATCGCTGGGGTGCAAACGGGTGCCCGAAAATTGCAGCATTTTGTCCACAAGCCCCAACCATGGTACCTGTCTCTCGAAACCCCAACTCCCGCAGGACACCATGTTATTCTCCTGGTCAACCGGTTCTGGTTGAGCTTCCCACTGTGGGAGCTGTGCCTCTTGTACTAGATACCCCCCTAAATAAACACATGTGGAAAGCGAAAGATACCAGTGGGAGAACCCACAAAATACACACCAAATGGATTATTCCCTCCTTCTAACCCAAGGAGCGAGTTTTGTTCCTGTTTCTGTTTTTAAGGGCAGCGATATGACCACGACGCACCTGCTGCTTTGGATCATTTTAACTCAGAGACACTAATCCATTAGAATATTCCACTGTGTATATCAGTTTTTATAATTGGTGGTACACATGTGTGCATACATGTTTGTACTTCATTGCAGCTCTATGAATAATTCGAGATTTAATATCTATGTCAAACAGGCTAAATATTAGATGTTTCAGTGCACTACAGTCTTTAGGCAATAGTACAAAGACATCTAATTGTCTGGTGCGTGTCTAAGCACGTATATGTGTGTGTGCTTATTTAAGAAAAAATACCCAATAACTTTCCAATGATACCTATTTATGTTGGACATCTCAAGGATTTCAACCTATGATTTACCGTATATATAATTCTTTCTTTTTTTGATCTTCCTCTATTTTCATCATTAAATAGTCCTGTATATGGGAAAACTTAATAGTCAAGTAACATGAAATGTTGTACTTGCTTAGAAAATGTAATTGTTTA
Source organism: Platalea minor (assembly GCA_037975005.1). Lineage (NCBI taxonomy): Eukaryota > Metazoa > Chordata > Aves > Pelecaniformes > Threskiornithidae > Platalea > Platalea minor. The sequence continues at coordinate 261,956 of JBBPFK010000067.1, forward strand.
GTTTTCTTTGCAAAAAGTAAATATTGAATGTTCAGTACTTATGGGGCTTGGTATTGTACCGGCTGAATAAGGGATGGGGCAACGACCTTTTTCAGCCCTCTGGGTGACAAAGACACAACTTATTTTCAATTTCCACCAGGGAAAGATGGGCCATTTTCTCAAGGAAATAAAGCCAGAAAAGGGCATTATTGGATTTGTGGAAACACGGCATACAAATTCTTACCCGCGGGGTGGTCGGGAGTTTGTTACATAGGAATCATAAGGCCCCTATTTTTCCTCCTGCCAGAAACTGGTGGACCCCAATTAGGCGTAAAAGTGTATGATAACCTCGGACATAGAAGTATTGCCCGTAAGACGCGATCTACCAAGGTAAATTTAGGTGGGACACAAAAATGGGGGAATGATGAATGGCCCCCTGAGCGAATAATTGAACACTATGGACCAGCAACCTGGAATCCGAACGAGCCCATTGCAGGGGCAAGAGAACCAATCTATAATCTAAACCGAATAATCAGACTACAAGCGGCCCTAGAAATTATCACCAACAAAACCGCTGACGCCATAGACCTATTAACTCGGCAGTCTCAACAAATGCGCACGGCAATCCTTCAACACCGCATGGTTTTAGATTATTTACTGGCTGAGGAGGGAGGGGTATGTGGAAAATTAAATATCTCTAACTGCTGCCTAGAAATAGATGATGTGGGAGAAGTGGTTCTCCAACTGACCCAAGATATCAGGAAAATAGCCCATGTCCCTGTTCAAACCTGGAGTGGTTGGAATGGTGATTTGTGGTCCTGGTTACCAGGGGCACCGTGGGTCAAACAATTAATATTGTACTTGCTATGTGCAACTGCTACCTTACTGTTCCTACCCTGTATAATTCCATGTTTTATTCAATTAATTCGACACGTTGTGTCAAAGATGCAATTTGTTCCTAACACCTCACCTGATGGTGTAACGAAAATCTGTACCATCCATCAGCCACAACCAACCTCAGTACCCATCATTTAAACCCATCCCCAATTACTTCTAAAGGAAGAAACCGCGTATTGCCAGTTATGTCAACCCTATTTCTAATGTTTACCCTTCAAAGTTGAAGAATTGTTAAAGTCGTTCAAGAATAAGCTTGCATTGAGCAATACCTCAGTTAATCTGTGTTAAGACATTCCTTCACCTGAAACAATGTTATTCCCGTTTCCCTTCCCACAACTTTCCTCCACCCTTATCTCCAACCCTTTTAACTCTGCATTTTCTTTCTTTCTCCTTTGTTTTCTCTTTCTCTCTCTGTCTTATACCACCAAGCTGCAATGTCGAGCCACGGGGTGGTGTAGAGAACCGGTACCAAATGCGGTTTTGTCTCGACATTGCCGCTGTAGCGCCATCCAGCGTAGCGCTTCGAGAAGACCGTCTTCTCCACAGCTTTGAGAAAAAGCAACCTCGTGCGCCTGCGCAGGGACTAAAGGCGCGAAAAGAGCTGAGGCGGGGACAAAAAGGCGCGAAAAGAGCAGAGGCGGGGGCAGCACGGCCGTGGCGAACTGCACGTACACATTTGTGATCTGCGCATGCGTGGGAGCCCCTATATAAGGAGCGCACGTGCCCCTCGGCGGGGGCGGCAGCGGCGCGCGCGAGACCACTCCTTCTGTTCCTGCACCCTCCAGGCTCACACCACCCCCCCCCGCTTCGATCCCCGCCGGAACCCGAGGCCACCGAAGACCCTGCAGAAGATCACCGGACTCGAAGTGGTGGTGACAAACTTCTCCTTCTCTTTCTAACTCTCTCTCCCCTATTCTTTTCCTCTCCTCCCTTGCCCTCCCCCCTCCCTCCGTTCTCTTCTCCCCTCCAATAAAAGTAAAAGGTTGTACGGCATTTGACCTCGTTTGCGTCTTAATCTCGTCCTTGGGATCGTATCGAAACCTCTCCCGACATTGGATCGGGACAGTGGGGCTGCCTGCAGACTTAAGGAGCAGCAAGAGCTTTTTGTCCTGGCTCCTCTGGTGTGGCTGGAATCCCTGGACGTTCGCAAATGCTGAGCTGGGATCCAGCACCGCTCAGCGTGCGAAGGAGAGATTCTCTTGGCCTTTGGGAGGCTGCAGAAAGAGAGAGCAGCAGCATGCGTGGAGCTGTGAGTGGGGTTGCCTGGAGACTTGAAGAGCAGCAAGAGCTTTTTGTCCTGGCTCCTCTGGTGTGGGAGGAATACCTGGACGTTCGCAAATGCTGAGCTGGGATCCAGCACTGCTCAGTGAGCAAAGGACAGGCTCTCTTGGCCTCGGGGAAACTGCAGAAAGACAGAGATACAGCATTTTTGGGGCTTGTGAATGCGGATGCCTGGAGACATGAAGAGCAGCAAGAGCTTTTTGTCCTGGCTCCTCTGGTGTGGGAGGAATCCCTGGACGTTCTCAAATGCTGAGCTGACATCCAGCACCGCTCAGCGAGCCAGGGAGAGATTCTCTTGGCCTTTGGGACGCTGCAGAAATAGAGAGCGACAACGTTCATGGGGCTGTGAGTGAGGTTGCCTGGAGAGTTGAAGAGCAGCAAGAGCTTTTGGTCGTGGCTCCTCTGGTGTGGGAGGAATCCCTGGACGTTCACAAATGCTGAACTGGGATCCAGCACCGCTCAGTGTGCCAGGGAGAGATTCTCTTGGCCTTTGGGAGGCTGCAGAAATAGAGAGCAGCAGCATGTGTGGAGCTGTGAGTGGGGTTGCCTGGACACGTAAAAAGCAGCAAGAGCTTTTTGTCGTGGCTCCTCTGGTGTGGGAGGAATCCCTGGACGTTCGCAAATGCTGAGCTTGGACGCAGCACCGCTCATCGAGGCAGGGACAGGGTCTTTTGGCCTTTGGGAGGCTGCAGAAAGAGAGAGCAGCAGCATGTGTGGAGCTGTGAGTGGGGCTGCCTGGAGAGTTGAAGAGCAGCAAGAGCTTTTGGTCGTGGCTCCTCTGGTGTGGGAGGAATCCCTGGACGTTCGCAAAGACTGAGCTGGGATCCAGCACCGCTCAGTGTGCCAGGGAGAGATTCTCTTGGCCTTTGGGAGGCTGCAGAAAGAGAGAGCAGCAGCATGTGTGGAGCTGTGAGTGGGGTTGCCTGGACACGTAAAAAGCAGCAAGAGCTTTTTGTCCTGGCTCCTCTGGTGTGGGAGGAATCCCTGGACGTTCGCAAATGCTGAGCTGGGATCCAGCACCGCTCAGTGTGCGAAGGAGAGATTCGCTATGGCCTTTGGAGGCTGCAGAAAGAGAGAGCAGCAGCATGTGTGGAGCTGTGAGTGGGGTTGCCTGGAGACGTGAAGAGCAGCAAGAGCTTTTTGTCCTGGCTCCTCTGGTGTGGGAGGAATTCCTGGACGTTCGCAAATGCTGAGCTGGGATCCAGCACCGCTCAGCGTGCGAAGGACAGATTCGCTTGGCCTTTGGGAGTCTGCAGAAAGAGAGAGCAGCATGTGTGGAGCTGGGAGTGGGGTTGCCTGGAGACTTGAAGAGCAGCAAGAGCTTTTTGTCCTGGCTCCTCTGGTGTGGGAGGAATCCCTGGACTTTCGCAAATGCTGAGCTGGGATCCAGCACCGTTCAGCGATGCAGGGACAAGCTCTCTTGGCCTTGGGGAGGCTGTAGAAAGAGAGAGCAGCAGCATGTGTGAAGCTGTCAGTGGGGTTGCCCGGAGACTTGAAGAGCAGCAAGAGCTTTTTGTCCTGGCTCCTCTGGTGTGGGAGGAATCCCTGGACGTTTGCAAATGCTGAGCTGGGATCCAGCACCGCTCAGCGATGCAGGGACAGGCTCTCTTGGCCTTTGGGAGGCTGCAGAAAGAGAGAGCAGCAGCATGTATGGACCATAGAGTGGGTTTGCCTGGACAGTTGAAGAGCAGCAAGAGCTTTTTGTCCTGGCTCCTCTGGTGTGGGAGGAATCCCTGGACGTTCGCAAATGCAGAACTGGGATCCAGCACCGCTCAGCGATGCAGGGACACGCTGTCTTGGCCTTTGGGAGGATGCAGAAAGAGAGAGCAGCAGCATGTGTGGAGCTGTGAGTGGGGTTGCCTGGAGACTTGAAGAGCAGCAAGATCTTTTTGTCCTGGCTCCTCTGGTGTGGGAGGAATCCCTGGACGTTCACAAATGATGAGCAGGGATCCAGCACCGCTCACCGTGCGAAGGACAGATTCGCTTGCCCTTTGGGAGGCTGCAGAAAGAGAGAGCAGCAGCATGTGTGGAGCTGTGAGTGGGGCTGCCTGGAGACTTGAGGAGCAGCAAGAGGTTTTTGTCCTGGCTCCTCTAGTATGGGAGGAATACCTGGACGTTTGCAAATGCTGAGCTGGGTTTCAGCACAGCTCAGCGATGCAGGGACAGGCTCTCTTGGCCTTTGGGAGGCTGCAGAAAGCGAGAGCATCAGCATGTATGGAGCTTTGAGTGGGGTTGCCTGGAGATTTGAAGAGCAGCAAGAGCTTTCTTTCCTGCTCTCTCTTTCTGCAGCCTCCCAAAGGCCAAGAGAATCTCTCCCTGGCACGCTGAGCGGTTGCCTGGAGACGTGAAGAGCAGCAAGAGCTTTTTGTCCTGGCTCCTCTGGTGTGGGAGGAATCCCTGGACGTTCGCAAATGCTGAGCTGGGATCCAGCACCTCTCAGCGAGTCAGGGACAAGCTCTCCTGGCCTTTGGGAGGCTGTAGAAAGAGAGAGCAGCAGCATGTGCGGAGCTGTGAGTGGGATTGCCTGGAGACTTGAAGAGCAGCAAGAGCTTTTTGTCCTTGCTCATCTAGTGTGGGAGGAATCCCTCGACGTTCGCAAATGCTGAGCTGGGATCCAGCACCGCTCAGCGATGCAGGGACAGGCTCTCTTGGCCTTTGGGAGGCTGCAGAAAGAGAGAGCAGCAGCATGTATGGACCATAGAGTGGGGTTGCCTGGAGACTTGAAGAGCAGCAAGAGCTTTTTGTCCTGGCTCCTCTGGTGTGGGAGGAATCCCTGGACGTTCACAAATGGTGAACTGGGATCCAGCACTGCTTTAGCTTGCGAAGGACAGTTTCCCTTGGCCTTTGGGAGTCTGCAGAAAGAGAGAGCAGCAGCATGTGTGGAGCTGTGAGTGGGGTTCTCTGGAGCCGTGAAGAGCAGCAAGAGCTTTTGGTTGTGGCTCCTCTGGTGTGGGAGGAATCCCTGGACGTTCGCAAATGCAGAGCTGGGATCCAGCACCGCTCAGCGTGCGAAGGACAGATTCGCTTGGCCTTTGGGAGTCTGCAGAAAGAGAGAGCAGCAGCATGTGTGGAGCTGGGAGTGGGGTTGCCTGGAGACTCGAAGAGCAGCAAGAGCTTTTGGTCGTGGCTCCTCTGGTGTGGGAGGAATCCCTGGACTTTCGCAAATGCTGAGCTGGGATCCAGCACCGTTCAGCGATGCAGGGACAGGCTCTCTTGGCCTTTGGGAGGCTGTAGAAAGAGAGAGCAGATGCATGTGTTGAAGCTGTCAGTGGGGTTGCCCGGAGACTTGAAGAGCAGCAAGAGCTTTTTGTCCTGGCTCCTCTGGTGTGGGAGGAATCCCTGGACGTTTGCAAATGCTGAGCTGGGATCCAGCGCCGCTCAGCGTGCGAAGGACAGATACGCTTGGCCTTTGGGAGGCTGCAGAAAGAGAGAGGAGCAGCATGTGTGGAGCTGTGAGTGGGGTTGCCTGGAGACTTGAAGAGCAGAAAGACCTTTTGGTCGTGGCTCCTCTGGTGTAGGAGGAATCCCTGGACGTTCGCAAATGCTGAGCTGGGATCCAGCACCGCTCAGCGTGCCAGGGAGAGATTCTCTTCGCCTTTGGGAGTCTGCAGAAAGAGAGAGCAGCAGCATGTGTGGAGCTGTGAGTGGGGTTGCCTAAAGATTGAAGCGCAGCAAGAGCTTTTTGTCCCGGCTCCTCTGGCGTGGGAGGAATCCCTGGACGTTCGCAAATGCTGAGCTGGGATCCAGCACCGTTCAGCGTGCGAAGGACAGATTCGCCTTCCCTTTGGGAGGCTGCAGAAAGAGAGAGCAGCAGCATGCGTAGAGCTGTGAGTGGGGTTGCCTGGAGACTTGAGGAGCAGCAAGAGCTTTTTGTCCTGGCTCCTCTGGTGTGGGAGGAATCCCTGGATGTTCGCAAGTGCTGAGCTGGGATCCAGCACCGCTCAGCGTGCCAGGGAGAGATTCTCTTCGCCTTTGGGAGGCTGCAGAAAGAGAGAGCAGCAGCATGTGTGGAGCTGGGAGTGGGGTTGCCTAAAGATTGAAGCGCAGCAAGAGCTTTTTGTCCTGGCTCCTCTGGTGTGGGAGGACTCCCTGGACGTTCGCAAATGCTGAGCTGGGATCCAGCACCGTTCAGCGATGCAGGGACAGGCTCTCTTGGCCTTTGGGAGACTGCAGAAAGAGAGAGCAGCAGCATGCGTACAGCTGTGAGTGGGGTTGCCTGGAGACTTGAAGAGCAGCAAGAGCTTTTTGTCCTGGCTCCTCTGGTGTGGGAGGAATCCCTGGACGTTTGCAAATGCTGAGCTGGGATCCAGCACCTCTCAGCGTGCCAGGGAGAGATTCTCTTGGCCTTTGGGAGGCTGCAGAAAGAGAGAGCAGCAGCATGTGCGGAGCTGTGAGTGGGGTTGCCTGGAGACTTAAAGAGCAGCAAGAGCTTTTTGTCCTTGCTCATCTAGTGTGGGAGGAATCCCTAGACGTTCGCAAATGCTGAGCTGGGATCCAGCACCGCTCAGCGATGCAGGGACAGGCTCTCTTGGCCTTTGGGAGGCTGCAGAAAGAGAGAGCAGCAGCATGTATGGACCATAGAGTGGGGTTGCCTGGAGACTTGAAGAGCAGCAAGAGCTTTTTGTCCTGGCTCCTCTGGTGTGGGAGGAATCCCTGGACGTTCGCAAATGCAGAGCTGGGATCCAGCTCCGCTCAGCGTGCGAAGGACAGATACGCTTGGCCTTTGGGAGGCTGCAGAAAGAGATAGGAGCAGCATGTGTGGAGCATTGAGTGGGGTTGCCTGGAGACTTGAAGAGCAGCAAGAGCTTTTGGTCGTGGCTCCTCTGGTGTAGGAGGAATCCCTGGACGTTCGCAAATGCTGAGCTGGGATCCAGCACCGCTCAGCGTGCCAGGGAGAGATTGTCTTGGCCTTTGGGAGTCTGCAGAAAGAGAGAGCAGCAGCATGTGTGGAGCTGTGAGTGGGGTTGCCTCAAAGATTGAAGCGCAGCAAGAGCTTTTTGTCCTGGCTGCTCTGGTGTGGGAGGACTCCCTGGACGTTCGCAAATGCAGAACTGGGATCCAGCACCGCTCAGCGATGCAGGGACAGGCTCTCTTGGCCTTTGGGAGGCTGCAGAAAGAGAGAGCAGCAGCATGTATGGACCATTGAGTGGGTTTGCCTGGAGACTTGAAGAGCAGCAAGAGCTTTTTGTCCTGGCGCCTCTGGTGTGGGAGGAATCCCTGGATGTTCGCAAATGCAAAACTGGGATCCAGCACCGCTCAGCGATGCAGGGACAGGCTGTCTTGGCCTTTGGGAGGCTGCAGAAAGAGAGAGCAGCAGCATGTGTGGAGCTGTGAGTGGGGTTGACTGGAGACTTGAAGAGCAGCAAGATCTTTTTGTCCTGGCTCCTCTGGTGTGGGAGGAATCCCTGGACGTTCACAAATGATGAGCAGGGATCCAGCACCGCTCAGCGTGCGAAGGACAGATTCGCTTGCCCTTTGGGAGGCTGCAGAAAGAGAGAGCAGCAGCATGTGTGGATCTGTGAGTGGGGTTGCCTGGAGACTTGAAGAGCAGCAAGATCTTTTTGTCCTGGCTCCTCTGGTGTGGGAGGAATCCCTGGACGTTCACAAATGATGAGCAGGGATCCAGCACCGCTCAGCGTGCGAAGGACAGATTCGCTTGCCCTTTGGGAGGCTGCAGAAAGAGAGAGCAGCAGCATGTGTGGAGCTGTGAGTGGGGTTGCCTGGAGACTTGAAGAGCAGAAAGACCTTTTTGTCCTGGCTCCTCTGGTGTGGGAGGAATCCCTGGATGTTCGCAAATGCTGAGCTGGGATGCAGCACTGCTTAGCGATGCAGGAATAGGCTCTCTTGGCCTCGGGGAAGCTGCAGAAAGAGAGAGCAGCAGCATGTGTGGAGCTGGGAGTGGGGTTTCCTGGGGACTTGAAGAGCAGGAAGAGCTTTTGGTCGTGGCTCCTCTGGTGTGGGAGAAATCCCTGGATGTTCGCAAATGCTAAGCTGGGATCCAGCTCCGCTGAGCGAGTCAGGGACAGGCTCTCTTGGTTTTCAGGACACTAGAGAAAGAGAGAGCAGCAGCATGTGTGGAGATGTGAGTGGGGTTGCCTGGAGACTTGAAGAGCAGCAAGAGCTTTTTGTCCTGGCTCCTCTGGTGTGGGAGGAATCTCTGGACGTTCGCAAATGCTGAACTGGGATCCAGCACCGTTCAGCGATGCAGGGATAGGCTCTCTTGGCCTTTGGGAGGCTGCAGAAAGAGAGAGCAGCAGCATGTGTGGAGCTGTGAGTGGGGCTGCCTGGAGACTTGAGGAGCAGCAAGAGCTTTTTGTCCTGGCTCCTCTAGTATGGGAGGAATACCTGGACGTTTGCAAATGCTGAGCTGGGTTTCAGCACAGCTCAGCGATGCAGGGACAGGCTCTCTTGGCCTTTGGGAGGCTGCAGAAAGCGAGAGCATCAGCATGTATGGAGCTTTGAGTGGGGTTGCCTGGAGATTTGAAGAGCAGCAAGAGCTTTCTGTCCTGCTCTCTCTTTCTGCAGCCTCCCAAAGGCCAAGAGAATCTCTCCCTGGCACGCTGAGCGGTTGCCTGGAGACGTGAAGAGCAGCAAGAGCTTTTTGTCCTGGCTCCTCTGGTGTGGGAGGAATCCCTGGACGTTCGCAAATGCTGAGCTGGGATCCAGCACCGCTCAGCGATGCAGGGACAGGCTCTCTTGGCCTTTGGGAGGCTGTAGAAAGAGAGAGCAGCAGCATGTGTGGAGCTGTGAGTGGGGTTGCCCGGAGACATGAAGAGCAGCAAGAGCTTCTTGTCCTGGCTCCTCTGGTGTGGGAGGAATCCCTGGACGTTCGCAAATGCTGAGCTTGCATCCAGCACTGCTCAGCGATGCAGGGAAAGGCTCTCTTGGCCTCGGGGAAACTGCAGAAAGAGAAAGTAACAGCGTTTTCCGGGCTTGTGAATGGGGTTGCCTGCAGACTTGAAGAGGAGGAAGATCTTTAGGTCCTGGCTCCTTTGGTGTGGGAGGAATTGCTGGACATTCACAAATGCAGAGATGGGATCCAGCACCGCTCAGCGTGCGAAGGACAGATTCTCTTGGCGTTTGGGTGGCTGCAGAAAGAGAGAGCAGCAGCATGTGTGGAGCTTTGAGTTGGGTTGCCTGGAGACTTGAGGAGCAGCAAGAGCTTTTTGTCCTGGCTCCTCTGGTGTGGGAGGAATCCCTGGACGTTTGCAAATGCTGAGCTGGGATCCAGCACCGCTCAGCGAGCCAGGGACAGATTCTCTTGGCCTTTGGGAGGCTGCAGATAGAGAGAGCAGCAGCATGTGCGGAGCTGTGAGTGGGGTTGCCTGGAGACTTGAAGAGCAGCAAGAGCTTTTTGTCCCGGCTCCTCTGGCGTGGGAGGAATCCCTGGACGTTCGCAAATGCTGAGCTGGGATCCAGCACCGTTCAGCGATGCAGGGACAGGCTCTCTTGGCCTTTGGGAAGCTGCAGAAAGAGAGAGCAGCAGCATGTATGGACCATTGAGTGGGTTTGCCTGGAGACTTGAAGAGCAGCAAGAGCTTTTTGTCCTGGCTCCTCTGGTGTGGGAGGAATCCCTGGACGTTCGCAAATGCAGAACTGGGATCCAGCACCGCTCAGCGATGCAGGGACACGCTGTCTTGGCCTTTGGGAGGCTGCAGAAAGAGAGAGCAGCAGCATGTGTGGAGCTGTGAGTGGGGTTGCCTGGAGACTTGAAGAGCAGCAAGAGCTTTTTGTCCTGGCTCCTCTGGTGTGGGAGGAATCCCTGGACGTTCACAAATGGTGAACTGGGATCCAGCACTGCTTTAGCTTGCGAAGGACAGTTTCCCTTGGCCTTTGGGAAGCTGCAGAAAGAGAGAGCAGCAGCATGTGTGGAGCTGTGAGTGGGGTTGCCTGGAGAGTTAAAGAGCAGCAAGAGCTTTTGGTCGTGGCTCCTCTGGTGTGGGAGGAATTCCTGGACGTTCGCAAATGCTGAGCTGGGATCCAGCACCGCTCAGCGTGCGAAGGACAGATTCGCTTGGCCTTTGGGAGGCTGCAGAAAGAGAGAGCAGCAGCATGTGTGGAGCTGGGAGTGGGGTTGCCTGGAGACTTGAAGAGCAGCAAGAGCTTTTGGTCGTGGCTCTCTCTGGTGTGGGAGGAATCCCTGGACTTTCGCAAATGCTGAGCTGGGATCCAGCACCGCTCAGCGATGCAGGGACAGGCTCTCTTGGCCTTTGGGAGACTGCAGAAAGAGAGAGCAGCAGCATGTGTGAAGCTGTCAATGGGGTTGCCCGGAGACTTGAAGAGCAGCAAGAGCTTTTTGTCCTGGCTCCTCTGGTGTGGGAGGAATCCCTGGACGTTCACAAATGCTGAGCTGGGATCCAGCACCGCTGAGCGAGCCAGGGACAGGCTCTCTTGTCCTTTGGGAGGCTGCAGAAAGAGAGAGGAGCAGCATGTATGGACCATAGAGTGGGGTTGCCTGGAGACTTGAAGAGCAGCAAGAGCTTTTTGTCCTGGCTCCTCTGGTGTGGGAGGAATCCCTGGACGTTCGCAAATGCAGAGCTGGGATCCAGCTCCGCTCAGCGTGCGAAGGACAGATACGCTTGGCCTTTGGGAGGCTGCAGAAAGAGAGAGGAGCAGCATGTGTGGAGCATTGAGTGGGGTTGCCTGGAGACTTGAAGAGCAGCAAGAGCTTTTGGTCGTGGCTCCTCTGGTGTAGGAGGAATCCCTGGACGTTCGCAAATGCTGAGCTGGGATCCAGCACCGCTCAGCGTGCCAGGGAGAGATTCTCTTGGCCTTTGGGAGGCTGCAGAAAGAGAGAGCAGCAGCATGCGTGGAGCTGTGAGTGGGGTTGCCTAAATATTGAAGCGCAGAAAGAGCTTTTGGTCCTGGCTCCTCTGGTGTGGGAGGAATCCCTGGACGTTCGCAAATGCTGAGCAGGGATCCAGCACCGCTCAGCGTGCGAAGGACAGATTCGCCTTCCCTTTGGGAGGCTGCAGAAAGAGAGAGCAGCAGCATGCGTAGAGCTGTGAGTGGGGTTGCCTGGAGACTTGAGGAGCAGCAAGAGCTTTTTGTCCTGGCTCCTCTGGTGTGGGAGGAATCCCTGGATGTTCGCAAGTGCTGAGCTGGGATCCAGCACCGCTCAGCGTGCCAGGGAGAGATTCTCTTCGCCTTTGGGAGGCTGCAGAAAGAGAGAGCAGCAGCATGTGTGGAGCTGGGAGTGGGGTTGCCTAAAGATTGAAGCGCAGCAAGAGCTTTTTGTCCTGGCTCCTCTGGTGTGGGAGGAATCACTGGACGTTCGCAAGTGCTGAGATAGGTTCCAGAACCGCTCAGCGATGCAGGGACAGGCTCTCTTGGCCTTTGGGAGACTGCAGAAAGAGAGAGCAGCAGCATGCGTAGAGCTGTGAGTGGGGTTGCCTGGAGACTTGAAGAGCAGCAAGAGCTTTTTGTCCTGGCTCCTCTGGTGTGGGAGGAATCCCTGGACGTTTGCAAATGCTGAGCTGGGATCCAGCACCTCTCAGCGTGCCAGGGAGAGATTCTCTTGGCCTTTGGGAGGCTGCAGAAAGAGAGAGCAGCAGCATGTGCGGAGCTGTGAGTGGGGTTGCCTGGAGACTTAAAGAGCAGCAAGAGCTTTTTGTCCTTGCTCATCTAGTGTGGGAGGAATCCCTAGACGTTCGCAAATGCTGAGCTGGGATCCAGCACCGCTCAGCGATGCAGGGACAGGCTCTCTTGGCCTTTGGGAGGCTGCAGAAAGAGAGAGCAGCAGCATGTATGGACCATAGAGTGGGGTTGCCTGGAGACTTGAAGAGCAGCAAGAGCTTTTTGTCCTGGCTCCTCTGGTGTGGGAGGAATCCCTAGACGTTCGCAAATGCTGAGCTGGGATCCAGCACCGCTCAGCGTGCGAAGGACAGATTCGCTTGGCCTTTGGGAGTCTGCAGAAAGAGAGAGCAGCAGCATGTGTGGAGCTGGGAGTGGGGTTGCCTGGAGACTTGAAGAGCAGCAAGAGCTTTTGGTCGTGGCTCCTCTGGTGTGGGAGGAATCCCTGGACTTTCGCAAATGCTGAGCTGGGATCCAGCACCGCTCAGCGATGCAGGGACAGGCTCTCTTGGCCTTTGGGAGGCTGTAGAAAGAGAGAGCAGCAGCATGTGTGAAGCTGTCAGTGGGGTTGCCCGGAGACTTGAAGAGCAGCAAGAGCTTTTTGTCCTGGCTCCTCTGGTGTGGGAGGAATCCCTGGACGTTTGCAAATGCTGAGCTGGGATCCAGCGCCGCTCAGCGTGCGAAGGACAGATACGCTTGGCCTTTGGGAGGCTGCAGAAAGAGAGAGGAGCAGCATGTGTGGAGCATTGAGTGGGGTTGCCTGGAGACTTGAAGAGCAGAAAGACCTTTTGGTCGTGGTTCCTCTGGTGTAGGAGGAATCCCTGGACGTTCGCAAATGCTGAGCTGGGATCCAGCACCGCTCAGCGTGCCAGGGAGAGATTGTCTTGGCCTTTGGGAGTCTGCAGAAAGAGAGAGCAGCAGCATGTGTGGAGCTGTGAGTGGGGTTGCCTAAAGATTGAAGCGCAGCAAGAGCTTTTTGTCCTGGCTGCTCTGGTGTGGGAGGACTCCCTGGACGTTCGCAAATGCAGAACTGGGATCCAGCACCGCTCAGCGATGCAGGGACAGGCTCTCTTGGCCTTTGGGAGGCTGCAGAAAGAGAGAGCAGCAGCATGTATGGACCATTGAGTGGGTTTGCCTGGAGACTTGAAGAGCAGCAAGAGCTTTTTGTCCTGGCGCCTCTGGTGTGGGAGGAATCCCTGGATGTTCGCAAATGCAAAACTGGGATCCAGCACCGCTCAGCGATGCAGGGACAGGCTGTCTTGGCCTTTGGGAGGCTGCAGAAAGAGAGAGCAGCAGCATGTGTGGAGCATTGAGTGGGGTTGCCTGGAGACTTGAAGAGCAGCAAGAGCTTTTGGTCGTGGCTCCTCTGGTGTAGGAGGAATCCCTGGATGTTCGCAAATGCTGAGCTGGGATCCAGCACCGCTCAGCGTGCCAGGGAGAGATTCTCTTGGCCTTTGGGAGGCTGCAGAAAGAGAGAGCAGCAGCATGCGTGGAGCTGTGAGTGGGGTTGCCTAAATATTGAAGCGCAGAAAGAGCTTTTGGTCCTGGCTCCTCTGGTGTGGGAGGAATCCCTGGACGTTCGCAAATGCTGAGCAGGGATCCAGCACCGCTCAGCGTGCGAAGGACAGATTCGCCTTCCCTTTGGGAGGCTGCAGAAAGAGAGAGCAGCAGCATGCGTAGAGCTGTGAGTGGGGTTGCCTGGAGACTTGAGGAGCAGCAAGAGCTTTTTGTCCTGGCTCCTCTGGTGTGGGAGGAATCCCTGGATGTTCGCAAGTGCTGAGCTGGGATCCAGCACCGCTCAGCGTGCCAGGGAGAGATTCTCTTCGCCTTTGGGAGGCTGCAGAAAGAGAGAGCAGCAGCATGTGTGGAGCTGGGAGTGGGGTTGCCTAAAGATTGAAGCGCAGCAAGAGCTTTTTGTCCTGGCTCCTCTGGTGTGGGAGGAATCACTGGACGTTCGCAAATGCAGAACTGGGATCCAGCACCGCTCAGCGATGCAGGGACACGCTGTCTTGGCCTTTGGGAGACTGCAGAAAGAGAGAGCAGCAGCATGCGTAGAGCTGTGAGTGGGGTTGCCTGGAGACTTGAAGAGCAGCAAGAGCTTTTTGTCCTGGCTCCTCTGGTGTGGGAGGAATCCCTGGACGTTTGCAAATGCTGAGCTGGGATCCAGCACCTCTCAGCGTGCCAGGGAGAGATTCTCTTGGCCTTTGGGAGGCTGTAGAAAGAGAGAGCAGCAGCATGTGTGAAGCTGTCAGTGGGGTTGCCCGGAGACTTGAAGAGCAGCAAGAGCTTTTTGTCCTGGCTCCTCTGGTGTGGGAGGAATCCCTGGACGTTTGCAAATGCTGAGCTGGGATCCAGCGCCGCTCAGCGTGCGAAGGACAGATACGCTTGGCCTTTGGGAGGCTGCAGAAAGAGAGAGGAGCAGCATGTGTGGAGCATTGAGTGGGGTTGCCTGGAGACTTGAAGAGCAGAAAGACCTTTTGGTCGTGGCTCCTCTGGTGTAGGAGGAATCCCTGGACGTTCGCAAATGCTGAGCTGGGATCCAGCACCGCTCAGCGTGCCAGGGAGAGATTGTCTTGGCCTTTGGGAGTCTGCAGAAAGAGAGAGCAGCAGCATGTGTGGAGCTGTGAGTGGGGTTGCCTAAAGATTGAAGCGCAGCAAGAGCTTTTTGTCCTGGCTGCTCTGGTGTGGGAGGACTCCCTGGACGTTCGCAAATGCAGAACTGGGATCCAGCACCGCTCAGCGATGCAGGGACAGGCTCTCTTGGCCTTTGGGAGGCTGCAGAAAGAGAGAGCAGCAGCATGTATGGACCATTGAGTGGGTTTGCCTGGAGACTTGAAGAGCAGCAAGAGCTTTTTGTCCTGGCGCCTCTGGTGTGGGAGGAATCCCTGGATGTTCGCAAATGCAAAACTGGGATCCAGCACCGCTCAGCGATGCAGGGACAGGCTGTCTTGGCCTTTGGGAGGCTGCAGAAAGAGAGAGCAGCAGCATGTGTGGAGCTGTGAGTGGGGTTGCCTGGAGACTTGAAGAGCAGCAAGATCTTTTTGTCCTGGCTCCTCTGGTGTGGGAGGAATCCCTGGACGTTCACAAATGATGAGCAGGGATCCAGCACCGCTCAGCGTGCGAAGGACAGATTCGCTTGCCCTTTGGGAGGCTGCAGAAAGAGAGAGCAGCAGCATGTGTGGATCTGTGAGTGGGGTTGCCTGGAGACTTGAAGAGCAGCAAGATCTTTTTGTCCTGGCTCCTCTGGTGTGGGAGGAATCCCTGGACGTTCACAAATGATGAGCAGGGATCCAGCACCGCTCAGCGTGCGAAGGACAGATTCGCTTGGCCTTTGGGAGGCTGCAGAAAGAGAGAGCAGCAGCATGTGTGGAGATGTGAGTGGGGTTGCCTGGAGACTTGAAGAGCAGCAAGAGCTTTTTGTCCTGGCTCCTCTGGTGTGGGAGGAATCCCTGGATGTTCGCAAATGCTGAGCTGGGATGCAGCACTGCTTAGCGATGCAGGAATAGGCTCTCTTGGCCTTTGGGAAGCTGCAGAAAGAGAGAGCAGCAGCATGTGTGGAGCTGTGAGTGGGGTTGCCTGGAGAGTTAAAGAGCAGCAAGAGCTTTTGGTCGTGGCTCCTCTGGTGTGGGAGAAATCCCTGGATGTTCGCAAATGCTAAGCTGGGATCCAGCTCCGCTGAGCGAGTCAGGGACAGGCTCTCTTGGTTTTCAGGACACTAGAGAAAGAGAGAGCAGCAGCATGTGTGGAGATGTGAGTGGGGTTGCCTGGAGACTTGAAGAGCAGCAAGAGCTTTTTGTCCTGGCTCCTCTGGTGTGGGAGGAATCTCTGGACGTTCGCAAATGCTGAACTGGGATCCAGCACCGTTCAGCGATGCAGGGATAGGCTCTCTTGGCCTTTGGGAGGCTGCAGAAAGAGAGAGCAGCAGCATGTGTGGAGCTGTGAGTGGGGCTGCCTGGAGACTTGAGGAGCAGCAAGAGCTTTTTGTCCTGGCTCCTCTAGTATGGGAGGAATACCTGGACGTTTGCAAATGCTGAGCTGGGTTTCAGCACAGCTCAGCGATGCAGGGACAGGCTCTCTTGGCCTTTGGGAGGCTGCAGAAAGCGAGAGCATCAGCATGTATGGAGCTTTGAGTGGGGTTGCCTGGAGATTTGAAGAGCAGCAAGAGCTTTCTGTCCTGCTCTCTCTTTCTGCAGCCTCCCAAAGGCCAAGAGAATCTCTCCCTGGCACGCTGAGCGGTTGCCTGGAGACGTGAAGAGCAGCAAGAGCTTTTTGTCCTGGCTCCTCTGGTGTGGGAGGAATCCCTGGACGTTCGCAAATGCTGAGCTGGGATCCAGCACCGCTCAGCGATGCAGGGACAGGCTCTCTTGGCCTTTGGGAGGCTGTAGAAAGAGAGAGCAGCAGCATGTGTGGAGCTGTGAGTGGGGTTGCCCGGAGACATGAAGAGCAGCAAGAGCTTCTTGTCCTGGCTCCTCTGGTGTGGGAGGAATCCCTGGACGTTCGCAAATGCTGAGCTTGCATCCAGCACTGCTCAGCGATGCAGGGAAAGGCTCTCTTGGCCTCGGGGAAACTGCAGAAAGAGAAAGTAACAGCGTTTTCCGGGCTTGTGAATGGGGTTGCCTGCAGACTTGAAGAGGAGGAAGATCTTTAGGTCCTGGCTCCTTTGGTGTGGGAGGAATTGCTGGACATTCACAAATGCAGAGATGGGATCCAGCACCGCTCAGCGTGCGAAGGACAGATTCTCTTGGCGTTTGGGTGGCTGCAGAAAGAGAGAGCAGCAGCATGTGTGGAGCTTTGAGTTGGGTTGCCTGGAGACTTCAGGAGCAGCAAGAGCTTTTTGTCCTGGCTCCTCTGGTGTGGGAGGAATCCCTGGACGTTTGCAAATGCTGAGCTGGGATCCAGCACCGCTCAGCGAGCCAGGGACAGATTCTCTTGGCCTTTGGGAGGCTGCAGATAGAGAGAGCAGCAGCATGTGCGGAGCTGTGAGTGGGGTTGCCTGGAGACTTGAAGAGCAGCAAGAGCTTTTTGTCCCGGCTCCTCTGGCGTGGGAGGAATCCCTGGACATTCGCAAATGCTGAGCTGGGATCCAGCACTGTTCAGCGATGCAGGGACAGGCTCTCTTGGCCTTTGGGAAGCTGCAGAAAGAGAGAGCAGCAGCATGTATGGACCATTGAGTGGGTTTGCCTGGAGACTTGAAGAGCAGCAAGAGCTTTTTGTCCTGGCTCCTCTGGTGTGGGAGGAATCCCTGGATGTTCGCAAATGCTGAGCTGGGATGCAGCACTGCTTAGCGATGCAGGAATAGGCTCTCTTGGCCTTTGGGAAGCTGCAGAAAGAGAGAGCAGCAGCATGTGTGGAGCTGTGAGTGGGGTTGCCTGGAGAGTTAAAGAGCAGCAAGAGCTTTTGGTCGTGGCTCCTCTGGTGTGGGAGAAATCCCTGGATGTTCGCAAATGCTAAGCTGGGATCCAGCTCCGCTGAGCGAGTCAGGGACAGGCTCTCTTGGTTTTCAGGACACTAGAGAAAGAGAGAGCAGCAGCATGTGTGGAGATGTGAGTGGGGTTGCCTGGAGACTTGAAGAGCAGCAAGAGCTTTTTGTCCTGGCTCCTCTGGTGTGGGAGGAATCTCTGGACGTTCGCAAATGCTGAACTGGGATCCAGCACCGTTCAGCGATGCAGGGATAGGCTCTCTTGGCCTTTGGGAGGCTGCAGAAAGAGAGAGCAGCAGCATGTGTGGAGCTGTGAGTGGGGCTGCCTGGAGACTTGAGGAGCAGCAAGAGCTTTTTGTCCTGGCTCCTCTAGTATGGGAGGAATACCTGGACGTTTGCAAATGCTGAGCTGGGTTTCAGCACAGCTCAGCGATGCAGGGACAGGCTCTCTTGGCCTTTGGGAGGCTGCAGAAAGCGAGAGCATCAGCATGTATGGAGCTTTGAGTGGGGTTGCCTGGAGATTTGAAGAGCAGCAAGAGCTTTCTGTCCTGCTCTCTCTTTCTGCAGCCTCCCAAAGGCCAAGAGAATCTCTCCCTGGCACGCTGAGCGGTTGCCTGGAGACGTGAAGAGCAGCAAGAGCTTTTTGTCCTGGCTCCTCTGGTGTGGGAGGAATCCCTGGACGTTCGCAAATGCTGAGCTGGGATCCAGCACCGCTCAGCGATGCAGGGACAGGCTCTCTTGGCCTTTGGGAGGCTGTAGAAAGAGAGAGCAGCAGCATGTGTGGAGCTGTGAGTGGGGTTGCCCGGAGACATGAAGAGCAGCAAGAGCTTCTTGTCCTGGCTCCTCTGGTGTGGGAGGAATCCCTGGACGTTCGCAAATGCTGAGCTTGCATCCAGCACTGCTCAGCGATGCAGGGAAAGGCTCTCTTGGCCTCGGGGAAACTGCAGAAAGAGAAAGTAACAGCGTTTTCCGGGCTTGTGAATGGGGTTGCCTGCAGACTTGAAGAGGAGGAAGATCTTTAGGTCCTGGCTCCTTTGGTGTGGGAGGAATTGCTGGACATTCACAAATGCAGAGATGGGATCCAGCACCGCTCAGCGTGCGAAGGACAGATTCTCTTGGCGTTTGGGTGGCTGCAGAAAGAGAGAGCAGCAGCATGTGTGGAGCTTTGAGTTGGGTTGCCTGGAGACTTGAGGAGCAGCAAGAGCTTTTTGTCCTGGCTCCTCTGGTGTGGGAGGAATCCCTGGACGTTTGCAAATGCTGAGCTGGGATCCAGCACCGCTCAGCGAGCCAGGGACAGATTCTCTTGGCCTTTGGGAGGCTGCAGATAGAGAGAGCAGCAGCATGTGCGGAGCTGTGAGTGGGGTTGCCTGGAGACTTGAAGAGCAGCAAGAGCTTTTTGTCCCGGCTCCTCTGGCGTGGGAGGAATCCCTGGACATTCGCAAATGCTGAGCTGGGATCCAGCACTGTTCAGCGATGCAGGGACAGGCTCTCTTGGCCTTTGGGAAGCTGCAGAAAGAGAGAGCAGCAGCATGTATGGACCATTGAGTGGGTTTGCCTGGAGACTTGAAGAGCAGCAAGAGCTTTTTGTCCTGGCTCCTCTGGTGTGGGAGGAATCCCTGGATGTTCGCAAATGCTGAGCTGGGATGCAGCACTGCTTAGCGATGCAGGAATAGGCTCTCTTGGCCTTTGGGAAGCTGCAGAAAGAGAGAGCAGCAGCATGTGTGGAGCTGTGAGTGGGGTTGCCTGGAGAGTTAAAGAGCAGCAAGAGCTTTTGGTCGTGGCTCCTCTGGTGTGGGAGAAATCCCTGGATGTTCGCAAATGCTAAGCTGGGATCCAGCTCCGCTGAGCGAGTCAGGGACAGGCTCTCTTGGTTTTCAGGACACTAGAGAAAGAGAGAGCAGCAGCATGTGTGGAGATGTGAGTGGGGTTGCCTGGAGACTTGAAGAGCAGCAAGAGCTTTTTGTCCTGGCTCCTCTGGTGTGGGAGGAATCTCTGGACGTTCGCAAATGCTGAACTGGGATCCAGCACCGTTCAGCGATGCAGGGATAGGCTCTCTTGGCCTTTGGGAGGCTGCAGAAAGAGAGAGCAGCAGCATGTGTGGAGCTGTGAGTGGGGCTGCCTGGAGACTTGAGGAGCAGCAAGAGCTTTTTGTCCTGGCTCCTCTAGTATGGGAGGAATACCTGGACGTTTGCAAATGCTGAGCTGGGTTTCAGCACAGCTCAGCGATGCAGGGACAGGCTCTCTTGGCCTTTGGGAGGCTGCAGAAAGCGAGAGCATCAGCATGTATGGAGCTTTGAGTGGGGTTGCCTGGAGATTTGAAGAGCAGCAAGAGCTTTCTGTCCTGCTCTCTCTTTCTGCAGCCTCCCAAAGGCCAAGAGAATCTCTCCCTGGCACGCTGAGCGGTTGCCTGGAGACGTGAAGAGCAGCAAGAGCTTTTTGTCCTGGCTCCTCTGGTGTGGGAGGAATCCCTGGACGTTCGCAAATGCTGAGCTGGGATCCAGCACCGCTCAGCGATGCAGGGACAGGCTCTCTTGGCCTTTGGGAGGCTGTAGAAAGAGAGAGCAGCAGCATGTGTGGAGCATTGAGTGGGGTTGCCCGGAGACATGAAGAGCAGCAAGAGCTTCTTGTCCTGGCTCCTCTGGTGTGGGAGGAATCCCTGGACGTTCGCAAATGCTGAGCTTGCATCCAGCACTGCTCAGCGATGCAGGGAAAGGCTCTCTTGGCCTCGGGGAAACTGCAGAAAGAGAAAGTAACAGCGTTTTCCGGGCTTGTGAATGGGGTTGCCTGCAGACTTGAAGAGGAGGAAGATCTTTAGGTCCTGGCTCCTTTGGTGTGGGAGGAATTGCTGGACATTCACAAATGCAGAGATGGGATCCAGCACCGCTCAGCGTGCGAAGGACAGATTCTCTTGGCGTTTGGGTGGCTGCAGAAAGAGAGAGCAGCAGCATGTGTGGAGCTTTGAGTTGGGTTGCCTGGAGACTTGAGGAGCAGCAAGAGCTTTTTGTCCTGGCTCCTCTGGTGTGGGAGGAATCCCTGGACGTTTGCAAATGCTGAGCTGGGATCCAGCACCGCTCAGCGAGCCAGGGACAGATTCTCTTGGCCTTTGGGAGGCTGCAGATAGAGAGAGCAGCAGCATGTATGGACCATTGAGTGGGTTTGCCTGGAGACTTGAAGAGCAGCAAGAGCTTTTTGTCCTGGCTCCTCTGGTGTGGGAGGAATCCCTGGATGTTCGCAAATGCTGAGCTGGGATGCAGCACTGCTTAGCGATGCAGGAATAGGCTCTCTTGGCCTTTGGGAAGCTGCAGAAAGAGAGAGCAGCAGCATGTGTGGAGCTGTGAGTGGGGTTGCCTGGAGAGTTAAAGAGCAGCAAGAGCTTTTGGTCGTGGCTCCTCTGGTGTGGGAGAAATCCCTGGATGTTCGCAAATGCTAAGCTGGGATCCAGCTCCGCTGAGCGAGTCAGGGACAGGCTCTCTTGGTTTTCAGGACACTAGAGAAAGAGAGAGCAGCAGCATGTGTGGAGATGTGAGTGGGGTTGCCTGGAGACTTGAAGAGCAGCAAGAGCTTTTTGTCCTGGCTCCTCTGGTGTGGGAGGAATCTCTGGACGTTCGCAAATGCTGAACTGGGATCCAGCACCGTTCAGCGATGCAGGGATAGGCTCTCTTGGCCTTTGGGAGGCTGCAGAAAGAGAGAGCAGCAGCATGTGTGGAGCTGTGAGTGGGGCTGCCTGGAGACTTGAGGAGCAGCAAGAGCTTTTTGTCCTGGCTCCTCTAGTATGGGAGGAATACCTGGACGTTCACAAATGATGAGCAGGGATCCAGCACCGCTCAGCGTGCGAAGGACAGATTCGCTTGCCCTTTGGGAGGCTGCAGAAAGAGAGAGCAGCAGCATGTGTGGATCTGTGAGTGGGGTTGCCTGGAGACTTGAAGAGCAGCAAGATCTTTTTGTCCTGGCTCCTCTGGTGTGGGAGGAATCCCTGGACGTTCACAAATGATGAGCAGGGATCCAGCACCGCTCAGCGTGCGAAGGACAGATTCGCTTGCCCTTTGGGAGGCTGCAGAAAGAGAGAGCAGCAGCATGTGTGGAGCTGTGAGTGGGGTTGCCTGGAGACTTGAAGAGCAGAAAGACCTTTTTGTCCTGGCTCCTCTGGTGTGGGAGGAATCCCTGGATGTTCGCAAATGCTGAGCTGGGATGCAGCACTGCTTAGCGATGCAGGAATAGGCTCTCTTGGCCTCGGGGAAGCTGCAGAAAGAGAGAGCAGCAGCATGTGTGGAGCTGGGAGTGGGGTTTCCTGGGGACTTGAAGAGCAGGAAGAGCTTTTGGTCGTGGCTCCTCTGGTGTGGGAGAAATCCCTGGATGTTCGCAAATGCTAAGCTGGGATCCAGCTCCGCTGAGCGAGTCAGGGACAGGCTCTCTTGGTTTTCAGGACACTAGAGAAAGAGAGAGCAGCAGCATGTGTGGAGATGTGAGTGGGGTTGCCTGGAGACTTGAAGAGCAGCAAGAGCTTTTTGTCCTGGCTCCTCTGGTGTGGGAGGAATCTCTGGACGTTCGCAAATGCTGAACTGGGATCCAGCACCGTTCAGCGATGCAGGGATAGGCTCTCTTGGCCTTTGGGAGGCTGCAGAAAGAGAGAGCAGCAGCATGTGTGGAGCTGTGAGTGGGGCTGCCTGGAGACTTGAGGAGCAGCAAGAGCTTTTTGTCCTGGCTCCTCTAGTATGGGAGGAATACCTGGACGTTTGCAAATGCTGAGCTGGGTTTCAGCACAGCTCAGCGATGCAGGGACAGGCTCTCTTGGCCTTTGGGAGGCTGCAGAAAGCGAGAGCATCAGCATGTATGGAGCTTTGAGTGGGGTTGCCTGGAGATTTGAAGAGCAGCAAGAGCTTTCTGTCCTGCTCTCTCTTTCTGCAGCCTCCCAAAGGCCAAGAGAATCTCTCCCTGGCACGCTGAGCGGTTGCCTGGAGACGTGAAGAGCAGCAAGAGCTTTTTGTCCTGGCTCCTCTGGTGTGGGAGGAATCCCTGGACGTTCGCAAATGCTGAGCTGGGATCCAGCACCGCTCAGCGATGCAGGGACAGGCTCTCTTGGCCTTTGGGAGGCTGTAGAAAGAGAGAGCAGCAGCATGTGTGGAGCTGTGAGTGGGGTTGCCCGGAGACATGAAGAGCAGCAAGAGCTTCTTGTCCTGGCTCCTCTGGTGTGGGAGGAATCCCTGGACGTTCGCAAATGCTGAGCTTGCATCCAGCACTGCTCAGCGATGCAGGGAAAGGCTCTCTTGGCCTCGGGGAAACTGCAGAAAGAGAAAGTAACAGCGTTTTCCGGGCTTGTGAATGGGGTTGCCTGCAGACTTGAAGAGGAGGAAGATCTTTAGGTCCTGGCTCCTTTGGTGTGGGAGGAATTGCTGGACATTCACAAATGCAGAGATGGGATCCAGCACCGCTCAGCGTGCGAAGGACAGATTCTCTTGGCGTTTGGGTGGCTGCAGAAAGAGAGAGCAGCAGCATGTGTGGAGCTTTGAGTTGGGTTGCCTGGAGACTTGAGGAGCAGCAAGAGCTTTTTGTCCTGGCTCCTCTGGTGTGGGAGGAATCCCTGGACGTTTGCAAATGCTGAGCTGGGATCCAGCACCGCTCAGCGAGCCAGGGACAGATTCTCTTGGCCTTTGGGAGGCTGCAGATAGAGAGAGCAGCAGCATGTGCGGAGCTGTGAGTGGGGTTGCCTGGAGACTTGAAGAGCAGCAAGAGCTTTTTGTCCCGGCTCCTCTGGCGTGGGAGGAATCCCTGGACATTCGCAAATGCTGAGCTGGGATCCAGCACCGTTCAGCGATGCAGGGACAGGCTCTCTTGGCCTTTGGGAAGCTGCAGAAAGAGAGAGCAGCAGCATGTATGGACCATTGAGTGGGTTTGCCTGGAGACTTGAAGAGCAGCAAGAGCTTTTTGTCCTGGCTCCTCTGGTGTGGGAGGAATCCCTGGACGTTCGCAAATGCAGAACTGGGATCCAGCACCGCTCAGCGATGCAGGGACACGCTGTCTTGGCCTTTGGGAGGCTGCAGAAAGAGAGAGCAGCAGCATGTGTGGAGCTGTGAGTGGGGTTGCCTGGAGACTTGAAGAGCAGCAAGAGCTTTTGGTCGTGGCTCCTCTGGTGTGGGAGGAATCCCTGGACGTTCACAAATGATGAGCAGGGATCCAGCACCGCTCACCGTGCGAAGGACAGATTCGCTTGCCCTTTGGGAGGCTGCAGAAAGAGAGAGCAGCAGCATGTGTGGAGCTGTGAGTGGGGCTGCCTGGAGACTTGAGGAGCAGCAAGAGGTTTTTGTCCTGGCTCCTCTAGTATGGGAGGAATACCTGGACGTTTGCAAATGCTGAGCTGGGTTTCAGCACAGCTCAGCGATGCAGGGACAGGCTCTCTTGGCCTTTGGGAGGCTGCAGAAAGCGAGAGCATCAGCATGTATGGAGCTTTGAGTGGGGTTGCCTGGAGATTTGAAGAACAGCAAGAGCTTTCTGTCCTGCTCTCTCTTTCTGCAGCCTCCCAAAGGCCAAGAGAATCTCTCCCTGGCACGCTGAGCGGTTGCCTGGAGACGTGAAGAGCAGCAAGAGCTTTTTGTCCTGGCTCCTCTGGTGTGGGAGGAATTCCTGGACGTTCGCAAATGCTGAGCTGGGATCCAGCACCGCTCAGCGAGTCAGGGACAAGCTCTCCTGGCCTTTGGGAGGCTGTAGAAAGAGAGAGCAGCAGCATTTGTGGAGCTGTGAGTGGGGTTGCCCGGAGACATGAAGAGCAGCAAGAGCTTTTTGTCCTGGCTCCTCTGGTGTTGGAGGAATTCCTGGACGTTCGCAAATGCTGAGCTTGCATCCAGCACTGCTCAGCGATGCAGGGAAAGGCTCTCTTGGCCTCGGGGAAACTGCAGAAAGAGAAAGTAACAGCGTTTTCCGGGCTTGTGAATCGGGTTGCCTGCAGACTTGAAGAGGAGGAAGATCTTTAGGTCCTGGCTCCTTTGGTGTGGGAGGAATCCCTGGACGTTCACAAATGCCGAGCTGGGATCCAGCACCTCTCAGCGTGCCAGGGAGAGATTCTCTTGGCCTTTGGGAGGCTGCAGAAAGAGAGAGCAGCAGCATGTGCGGAGCTGTGAGTGTGGTTGCCGGGAGACTTGAAGAGCAGCAAGAGCTTTTTGTCCTTGCTCATCTAGTGTGGGAGGAATCCCTCGACGTTCACAAATGCTGAGCTGGGATCCAGCACCGCTCAGCGATGCAGGGACAGGCTCTCTTGTCCTTTGGGAGGCTGCAGAAAGAGAGAGCAGCAGCATGTATGGACCATAGAGTGGGGTTGCCTGGAGAGTTGAAGAGCAGCAAGAGCTTTTGGTCGTGGCTCCTCTGGTGTGGGAGGAATCCCTGGACGTTCACAAATGGTGAACTGGGATCCAGCACTGCTTTAGCTTGCGAAGGACAGTTTTCCTTGGCCTTTGGGAAGCTGCAGAAAGAGAGAGCAGCAGCATGTGTGGAGCTGTGAGTGGGGTTGCCTGGAGAGTTAAAGAGCAGCAAGAGCTTTTGGTCGTGGCTCCTCTGGTGTGGGAGGAATCCCTGCACGTTCGCAAATGCTGAGCTGGGATCCAGCACCGCTCAGCGTGCGAAGGACAGATTCGCGTGGCCTTTGGGAGGCTGCAGAAAGAGAGAGCAGCAGCATGTGTGGAGCTGGGAGTGGGGTTGCCTGGAGACTTGAAGAGCAGCAAGAGCTTTTGGTCGTGGCTCCTCTGGTGTGGGAGGAATCCCTGGACTTTCGCAAATGCTGAGCTGGGATCCAGCACCGTTCAGCGATGGAGGGACAGGCTCTCTTGGCCTTTGGGAGACTGCAGAAAGAGAGAGCAGCAGCATGTGTGAAGCTGTCAATGGGGTTGCCCGGAGACTTGAAGAGCAGCAAGAGCTTTTTGTCCTGGCTCCTCTGGTGTGGGAGGAATCCCTGGACGTTTGCAAATGCTGAGCTGGGATCCAGCACCGCTCAGGGTGCGAAGGACAGATTCTCTTGGCCTTTGGGAGGCTGCAGAAAGAGAGAGGAGCAGCATGTGTGGAGCATTGAGTGGGGTTGCCTGGAGACTTGAAGAGCAGCAAGAGCTTTTGGTCGTGGCTCCTCTGGTGTGGGAGGAATCCCTGGACGTTCGCAAATGCTGAGCTGGGATCCAGCACCTCTCAGCGTGCCAGGGAGAGATTCTCTTGGCCTTTGGGAGGCTGCAGAAAGAGAGAGCAGCAGCATGCGTGGAGCTGTGAGTGGGGTTGCCTAAATATTGAAGCGCAGAAAGAGCTTTTGGTCCTGGCTCCTCTGGTGTGGGAGGACTCCCTGGACGTTCGCAAATGCTGAGCTGGGATCCAGCACCGTTCAGCGAGGCAGGGACAGGCTCTCTTGGCCTTTGGGAGACTGCAGAAAGAGAGAGCAGCAGCATGTGTGAAGCTGTGAGTGGGGTTGCCTGGAGACTTGAAGAGCAGCAAGAGCTTTTTGTCCTGGCTCCTCTGGTGTGGGAGGAATCCCTGGACGTTCACAAATGATGAGCAGGGATCCAGCACCGCTCAGCGTGCGAAGGACAGATTCGCCTTCCCTTTGGGAGGCTGCAGAAAGAGAGAGCAGCAGCATGTGTGGAGCTGTGAGTGGGGTGTCCTGGAGAGTTAAAGAGCAGCAAGAGCTTTTGGTCGTGGCTCCTCTGGTGTGGGAGGAATCCCTGGACGTTCGCAAATGCTGAGCTGGGATCCAGCACCGCTCAGCGTGCGAAGGACAGATTCGCGTGGCCTTTGGGAGGCTGCAGAAAGAGAGAGCAGCAGCATGTGTGGAGCTGGGAGTGGGGTTGCCTAAAGATTGAAGCGCAGCAAGAGCTTTTTGTCCTGGCTCCTCTGGTGTGGGAGGACTCCCTCGACGTTCGCAAATGCTGAGCTGGGATCCAGCACCGTTCAGCGATGCAGGGACAGGCTCTCTTGGCCTTTGGGAGACTGTAGAAAGAGAGAGCAGCAGCATGCGTAGAGCTGTGAGTGGGGTTGCCTGGAGACTTGAAGAGCAGCAAGAGCTTTTTGTCCTGGCTCCTCTGGTGTGGGAGGAATCCCTGGACGTTTGCAAATGCTGAGCTGGGATCCAGCACCTCTCAGCGTGCCAGGGAGAGATTCTCTTGGCCTTTGGGAGGCTGCAGAAAGAGAGAGCAGCAGCATGTGCGGAGCTGTGAGTGGGT
>JBBPFK010000067.1:288489-331489 GCA_037975005.1 Platalea minor
TGAAGAGCAGCAAGAGCTTTTGTCTGTGGCCCCTTTGGTGTGGGAGGAATCCCTGGACGTTCGCAATTGCTGAGCTGGTCTCTGGCTCTACTCATTGGCCCAGGCCGACAGTATTGCACTTTGGGAGGCTCTAAAAAAGAGAGGCGCAGCGTTTGTGGGGCTGTGAATGGGGTTGCCTGGACACTTGAAGAGCAGCAAGAGCTTTTGTTTGTGGCCCCTTTGGTGTGGGAGGAATCCCTGGACGGTCGCAATTGCTGAGCCTGTCTATGGCTTTACTCATTGGCCCAGGCTGATAGGATTGCACTTTGAGAGGCTGTAGAAAGAGAGAGCCGCAGTGTTTGTGGGGCTGTGAATGGGGTTGCCTGGACACTTGAAGAGCAGCAAGAGCTTTTGGTCGTGGCCCCTTTGGTGTGGGAGGAATCCCTGGACGTTTTCAATTGCTGAGTTGTGCTCTACTCATTGGCCCAGGTAGATAGTATTGCACTTTGGGAGGCTGTAGAAAGAGGGAGCCGCAGCGTTTGTGGGGCTGTGAATGGGGTTGCCTGGACACTTGAAGAGCAGCAAGAGCTTTTGTTTCTGGCCCCTTTGGTGTGGGAGGAATCCCTGGACGGTCGCAATTGCTGAGCCTGTCTATGGCTCTACTAATTGGCTCAGGTAGATAGTATTGCACTTTGGGAGGCTGTAGAAAGAGGGCGCCGCAGCGTTTGTGGGGCTGAGAATGGGGTTGCCTGGACACTTGAAGAGCAGCAAGAGCTTCTGGTCGTGGCCCCTTTGGGGTGGGAGGAATCCCTGGACGGTCGCAATTGCTGAGTTGTGCTCTACTCATCGGCCCAGGCCGATAGGATTGCACTTTGAGAGGCTGTAGAAAGAGAGAGCCGCAGCGTTTGTGGGGCTGTGAATGGGGTTGCCTGGACACTTGATGAGCAGCAAGAGCTTTTGGTCGTGTCCCCTTTGGTGTGGGAGGAATCCCTGGACGATCACAATTGCTGAGTTCGGCTCTACTAATTGTCCCAGGCAGATAGTATTGCACTTTGGGAGGCTGTAGAAAGAGAGAGCCGCAGCTTTTGTGGTGCTGTGAATGAGGTTGCCTGGACACTTGAAGAGCAGCAAGAGCTTCTGGTCGTGGCCCCTTTGGGGTGGGAGGAATCCCTGGACGGTCGCAATTGCTGAGGTGGTCTCTGGCTCTACTCATTGGCCCAGGCCGACAGTATTGCACTTTGGGAGGCTCTAGAAAAAGAGAGCCGCAGCGTTTGTGGGGCTGTGAATGG
The DNA here is from genome assembly GCA_037975005.1 of Platalea minor. Lineage (NCBI taxonomy): Eukaryota > Metazoa > Chordata > Aves > Pelecaniformes > Threskiornithidae > Platalea > Platalea minor. Next base: position 289,758 of record JBBPFK010000067.1, read on the forward strand.
GGTTGCCTGGACGCTTGAAGAGCAGCAAGAGCTTTTGGTCGTGGCCCCTTTGGTGTGGGAGGAATCCCTGGACGGTCGCAATTGCTGAGATGGTCTCTGGCCCTACTCATTGTCCCAGGCCGATAGGATTGCACTTTGGGAGGCTGTAGAAAGAGAGAGCCGCAGCGTTTGTGGGGCTGTGAATGGGGTTGCCTGGACACTTGAAGAGCAGCAAGAGCTTCTGGTCGTGGCCCCTTTGGGGTGGGAGGAATCCCTGGACGGTCGCAATTGCTGAGATGGTCTCTACTCATCGGCCCAGGCAGATAGTATTGCACTTTGGGAGGCTGTAGAAAGAGAGAGCCGCAGCGTTTGTGGGGCTGTGAATGGGGTTGCCTGGACACTTGAAGAGCAGCAAGAGCTTTTGTTTGTGGCCCCTTTGGTGTGGGAGGAATCCCTGGACGTTCGCAATTGCTGAGCTGGTCTCTGGCTCTACTCATTGGCCCAGGCCGACAGTATTGCACTTTGGGAGGTTGTAGAAAGAGAGAGGCGCAGCGTTTGTGGTGCTGTGAATGAGGTTGCCTGGACACTTGAAGAGCAGCAAGAGCTTTTGTTTGTGGCCCCTTTGGTGTGGGAGGAATCCCTGGACGTTCGCAATTGCGAGCTGGTCTCTGGCCCTACTCATCGGCCCAGGCAGATAGTATTGCACTTTGGGAGGCTCTAGAAAGAGAGAGGCGCAGCGTTTGTGGGGCTGTGAATGGGGTTGCCTGGACACTTGAAGAGCAGCAAGAGCTTTTGTCTGTGGCCCCTTTGGTGTGGGAGGAATCCCTGGACGTTCGCAATTGCTGAGCTGGTCTCTGGCTCTACTCATTGGCCCAGGCCGACAGTATTGCACTTTGGGAGGCTCTAAAAAAGAGAGGCGCAGCGTTTGTGGGGCTGTGAATGGGGTTGCCTGGACACTTGAAGAGCAGCAAGAGCTTTTGTTTGTGGCCCCTTTGGTGTGGAAGGAATCCCTGGACGGTCGCAATTGCTGAGCCTGTCTATGGCTTTACTCATTGGCCCAGGCTGATAGGATTGCACTTTGAGAGGCTGTAGAAAGAGAGAGCCGCAGTGTTTGTGGGGCTGTGAATGGGGTTGCCTGGACACTTGAAGAGCAGCAAGAGCTTTTGGTCGTGGCCCCTTTGGTGTGGGAGGAATCCCTGGACGTTTTCAATTGCTGAGTTGTGCTCTACTCATTGGCCCAGGTAGATAGTATTGCACTTTGGGAGGCTGTAGAAAGAGGGAGCCGCAGCGTTTGTGGGGCTGTGAATGGGGTTGCCTGGACACTTGAAGAGCAGCAAGACCTTTTGGTCGTGGCCCCTTTGGTGTGGGAGGAATCCCTGGACGGTCGCAATTGCTGAGCCTGTCTATGGCTCTACTAATTGGCTCAGGTAGATAGTATTGCACTTTGGGAGGCTGTAGAAAGAGGGCGCCGCAGCGTTTGTGGGGCTGAGAATGGGGTTGCCTGGACACTTGAAGAGCAGCAAGAGCTTCTGGTCGTGGCCCCTTTGGGGTGGGAGGAATCCCTGGACGGTCGCAATTGCTGAGTTGTGCTCTACTCATCGGCCCAGGCCGATAGGATTGCACTTTGAGAGGCTGTAGAAAGAGAGAGCCGCAGCGTTTGTGGGGCTGTGAATGGGGTTGCCTGGACACTTGATGAGCAGCAAGAGCTTTTGGTCGTGTCCCCTTTGGTGTGGGAGGAATCCCTGGACGATCACAATTGCTGAGTTCGGCTCTACTAATTGTCCCAGGCAGATAGTATTGCACTTTGGGAGGCTGTAGAAAGAGAGAGCCGCAGCTTTTGTGGTGCTGTGAATGAGGTTGCCTGGACACTTGAAGAGCAGCAAGAGCTTCTGGTCGTGGCCCCTTTGGGGTGGGAGGAATCCCTGGACGGTCGCAATTGCTGAGGTGGTCTCTGGCTCTACTCATTGGCCCAGGCCGACAGTATTGCACTTTGGGAGGCTCTAGAAAAAGAGAGCCGCAGCGTTTGTGGGGCTGTGAATGGGGTTGCCTGGACGCTTGAAGAGCAGCAAGAGCTTTTGGTCGTGGCCCCTTTGGTGTGGGAGGAATCCCTGGACGGTCGCAATTGCTGAGATGGTCTCTGGCCCTACTCATTGTCCCAGGCCGATAGGATTGCACTTTGGGAGGCTGTAGAAAGAGAGAGCCGCAGCGTTTGTGGGGCTGTGAATGGGGTTGCCTGGACACTTGAAGAGCAGCAAGAGCTTTTGGTCGTGGCCCCTTTGGGGTGGGAGGAATCCCTGGACGGTCGCAATTGCTCAGCTGGGCTCTGGCCCTACTCATCGGCCCAGGCCGATAGGATTGCACTTTGAGAGGCTGTAGAAAGAGAGAGCCGCAGCGTTTGTGGGGCTGAGAATGGGGTTGCCTGGACACTTGAAGAGCAGCAAGAGCTTTTGTTTGTGGCCCCTTTGGTGTGGGAGGAATCCCTGGACGGTCGCAATTGCTGAGTTGTGCTCTACTCATCGGCCCAGGCCGATAGGATTGCACTTTGAGAGGCTGTAGAAAGAGAGAGCCGCAGCGTTTGTGGGGCTGTGAATGGGGTTGCCTGGACACTTGAAGAGCAGCAAGAGCTTTTGTTTGTGGCCCCTTTGGTGTGGGAGGAATCCCTGGACGTTCGCAATTGCTGAGCTGGTCTCTGGCTCTACTCATTGGCCCAGGCCGACAGTATTGCACTTTAGGAGACTCTAGAAAAAGAGAGGTGCAGCGTTTGTGGGGCTGTGAATGGGGTTGCCTGGACACTTGAAGAGCAGCAAGAGCTTTTGTTTGTGGCCCCTTTGGTGTGGGAGGAATCCCTGGACGTTTGCAATTGCTGAGCTTGGCTCTACTCATCCCCTAGGCAGATAGTATTGCACTTTGAGAGGCTGTAGAAAGAGAGAGCCGCAGCGTTTGTGGGGCTGTGAATGGGGTTGCCTGGACACTTGAAGAGCAGCAAGAGCTTTTGGTCGTGGCCCCTTTGGTGTGGGAGGAATCCCTGGACGGTCGCAATTGCTGAGTTGGGCTCTACTCATTGGCCCAGGCAGATAATATTGGACTTTGGGAGGCTGTAGAAAGAGAGAGCCGCAGCGTTTGTGGGGCTGTGAATGAGGTTGCCTGGACACTTGAATTGCAGCAAAATGTTTTGGTCGTGGCCCCTTTGGTGTGGGAGGAATCCCTGGACGTTCGCAATTGCGAGCTGGTCTCTGGCCCTACTCATCGGCCCAGGCAGATAGTATTGCACTTTGGGAGGCTCTAGAAAGAGAGAGGCGCAGCGTTTGTGGGGCTGAGAATGGGGTTGCCTGGACACTTGAAGAGCAGCAAGAGCTTTTGGTCGTGGCCCCTTTGGTGTGGGAGGAATCCCTGGACGTTCGCAATTGCTGAGCTTGGCTCTACTCATCCCCTAGGCAGATAGGATTGGACTTTGGGAGGCTGTAGAAAGAGAAAGGCGCAGAGTTTGCGGGGTTGTGAATGAGGTTGCCAGGACGCTTGAAGAGCAGCAAGAGCTTTTGTTTGTGGCCCCTTTGGTGTGGGAGGAATCCCTGGAAGTTCGCAATTGCTGAGCTTGGCTCTACTCATTGGCCCAGGCAGATAGTATTGCAATTTGGGAGGCTGTAGAAAGAGAAAGGTGCAGCGTTTGTGGGGCTGTGAATGGGGATGCCTGGACACTTGAAGAGCAGCAAAAGCTTCTGGTCGTGGCCCCTTTGGTGTGGGAGGAATCCCTGGACGGTCGCAATTGCTGAGCCTGTCTATGGCTCTACTCATTGGCACACGTAGATAGTATTGCACTTTGGGAGGCTGTAGAAAGAGAGAGCCGCAGCTTTTGTGGTGCTTTGAATGAGGTTGCCTGGACACTTGAAGAGCAGCAAGAGCTTCTGGTCGTGGCCCCTTTGGTGTGGGAGGAATCCCTGGAAGTTCGCAATTGCTGAGCTGGTCTCTGGCTCTACTCATTGGCCCAGGCCGACAGTATTGCACTTTGGGAGGCTCTAGAAAAAGAGAGCCGCAGCGTTTGTGGGGCTGTGAATGGGGTTGCCTGGACACATGAAGAGCAGCAAGAGGTTTTGTTTGTGGCCCCTTTGGTGTGGGAGGAATCCCTGGACGTTTTCAATTGCTGAGCTTGGCTCTACTCATCCCCTAGGCAGATAGTATTGCACTTTGGGAGGCTGTAGAAAGAGAGAGCCGCAGCGTTTGTGGGGCAGTGAATGGGGATGCCTGGACACTTGAAGAGCAGCAAGAGCTTTTGTTTGTGGCCCCTTTGGGGTGGGAGGAATCCCTGGACGTTCGCAATTGCTGAGATGGTCTCTGGCCCTACTCATTGGCCCAGGCCGATATGATTGCACTTTGAGAGGCTGTAGAAAGAGAGAGCCGCAGCGTTTGTGGGGCTGTGAATGGGGTTGCCTGGACACTTGAAGAGCAGCAAGAGCTTTTGGTCGTGTCCCCTTTGGTGTGGGAGGAATCCCTGGACGGTCGCAATTGCTGAGCTTGTCTCTACTCATCCCCTAGGCAGATAGTATTGCACTTTGGGAGGCTGTAGAAAGAGAGAGCCGCAGCGTTTGTGGGGCTGTGAATGGGGATGCCTGGACACTTGAAGAGCAGCAAAAGCTTCTGGTCGTGGCCCCTTTGGTGTGGGAGGAATCCCTGGACGGTCGCAATTGCTGAGCTGGTCTCTGGCTCTACTCATTGGCCCAGGCCGACAGTATTGCACTTTGGGAGGCTGTAGAAAAAGAGAGCCGCAGCGTTTGTGGGGCTGTGAATGGGGTTTCCTGGACACTTGAAGAGCAGCAAGAGCTTTTGTTCGTGGCCCCTTTGGTGTGGGAGGAATCCCTGGACGGTCGCAATTGCTGAGTTGGGCTCTACTCATCGGCCCAGGCAGATAGTATTGCACTTTGGGAGGCTGTAGAAAGAGAGAGCCGCAGCGTTTGTGGGGCTGTGAATGGGGTTGCCTGGACACTTGAAGAGCAGCAAGAGCTTTTGGTCATGGCCCCTTTGGTGTGGGAGGAATCCCTGGACGTTTTCAATTGCTGAGTTGTGCTCTACTCATTGGCCCAGGTAGATATTATTGCACTTTGGGAGGCTGTAGAAAGAGGGAGCCGCAGCGTTTGTGGGGCTGTGAATGGGGTTGCCTGGACACTTGAAGAGCAACAAGAGCTTTTGGTCGTGGCCCCTTTGGTGTGGGAGGAATCCCTGGACGTTCGCAATTGCTGAGCCTGTCTATGGCTCTACTAATTGGCTCAGGTAGATAGTATTGCACTTTGGGAGGCTGTAGAAAGAGGGCGCCGCAGCGTTTGTGGGGCTGAGAATGGGGTTGCCTGGACACTTGAAGAGCAGCAAGAGCTTCTGGTCGTGGCCCCTTTGGGGTGGGAGGAATCCCTGGACGGTCGCAATTGCTGAGTTGTGCTCTACTCATCGGCCCAGGCCGATAGGATTGCACTTTGAGAGGCTGTAGAAAGAGAGAGCCGCAGCGTTTGTGGGGCTGTGAATGGGGTTGCCTAGACACTTGATGAGCAGCAAGAGCTTTTTGTCGTGGCCCCTTTGGTGTGGGAGGAATCCCTGGACGATCACAATTGCTGAGTTGTGCTCTACTCATCGGCCCAGGCAGATAGTATTGCACTTTGGGAGGCTGTAGAAAGAGAGAGCCGCAGCTTTTGTGGTGCTGTGAATGAGGTTGCCTGGACACTTGAAGAGCAGCAAGAGCTTCTGGTCGTGGCCCCTTTGGGGTGGGAGGAATCCCTGGACGATCGCAATTGCTGAGGTGGTCTCTGGCTCTACTCATTGGCCCAGGCCGACAGTATTGCACTTTGGGAGGCTCTAGAAAAAGAGAGCCGCAGCGTTTGTGGGGCTGTGAACGGGGTTGCCTGGACGCTTGAAGAGCAGCAAGAGCTTCTGGTCGTGGCCCTCTTGGTGTGGGAGGAATCCCTGGACGTTCGCAATTGCTGAGAAGGTCTCTGGCCCTACTCATTGTCCCAGGCCGATAGGATTGCACTTTGGGAGGCTCTAGAAAGAGAGAGCCGCAGCATTTGTGGTGCTGTGAATGGGGTTGCCTGGACACTTGAAGAGCAGCAAGAGCTTTTGGTCGTGGCCCCTTTGGGGTGGGAGGAATCCCTGGACGGTCGCAATTGCTCAGCTGGGCTCTGGCCCTACTCATCGGCCCAGGCCGATAGGATTGCACTTTGAGAGGCTGTAGAAAGAGAGAGCCGCAGCGTTTGTGGGGCTGTGAATGGGGTTGCCTGGACACTTGAAGAGCAGCAAGAGCTTTTGGTCGTGGCCCCTTTGGTGTGGGAGGAATCCCTGGACGGTCGCAATTGCGGAGTTGGGCTCTACTCATTTGCCCAGGCCGATAGGATTGCACTTTGAGAGGCTGTAGAAAGAGAGAGCCGCAGCGTTTGTGGGGCTGTGAATGGGGTTTCCTGGACACTTGAAGAGCAGCAAGAGCTTTTGGTCGTGTCCCCTTTGGGGTGGGAGGAATCCCTGGACGGTCGCAATTGCTGAGTTGGGCTCTACTCATCGGCCCAGGCAGATAGTATTGCACTTTGGGAGGCTGTAGAAAGAGAGAGCCGCAGCGTTTGTGGGGCTGTGAATGGGGTTGCCTGGACACTTGAAGAGCAGCAAGAGCTTTTGGTCGTGGCCCGTTTGGGGTGGGAGGAATCCCTGGACGTTCGCAATTGCTGAGCTGGTCTCTGGCTCTACTCATTGGCCCAGGCCGACAGTATTGCACTTTGGGAGACTCTAGAAAAAGAGAGGCGCAGCGTTTGTGGGGCTGTGAATGGGGTTGCCTGGACACTTGAAGAGCAGCAAGAGCTTTTGTTTGTGGCCCCTTTGGTGTGGGAGGAATCCCTGGACGTTCGCAATTGCTGAGCTGGTCTCTGGCCCTACTCATTGGCCCAGGCCGACAGTATTGCACTTTGGGAGGCTCTAGAAAAAGAGAGCCGCAGCGTTTGTGGGGCTGTGAATTGGGTTGCCTGGACACTTGAAGAGCAGCAAGAGGTTTTGTTTGTGGCCCCTTTGGGGTGGGAGGAATCCCTGGACGTTTTCAATTGCTGAGCTTGGCTCTACTCATCCCCTAGGCAGATAGTATTGCACTTTGGGAGGCTGTAGAAAGAGAAAGGCGGAGCGTTTGTGGGGCTGTGAATGGGGTTGCCTGGACGCTTGAAGAGCAGCAAGAGCTTCTGGTCGTGGCCCCTTTGGGGTGGGAGGAATCCCTGGACGTTCGCAATTGCTGAGATGGTCTCTGGCCCTACTCATTGTCCCAGGCCGATAGGATTGCACTTTGGGAGGCTCTAGAAAGAGAGAGCCGCAGCGTTTGTGGGGCTGTGAATGGGGTTGCCTGGACACTTGAAGAGCAGCAAGAGCTTTTGGTCGTGGCCCCTTTGGTGTGGGAGGAATCCCTGGACGGTCGCAATTGCTCAGCTGGGCTCTGGCCCTACTCATCGGCCCAGGCCGATAGGATTGCACTTTGAGAGGCTGTAGAAAGAGAGAGCCGCAGCGTTTGTGGGGCTGTGAATGGGGTTGCCTGGACGCTTGAAGAGCAGCAAGAGCTTCTAGTCGTGGCCCCTTTGGTGTGGGAGGAATCCCTGGACGTTCGCAATTGCTGAGATGGTCTCTGGCCCTACTCATTGGCCCAGGCAGATAGTATTGCACTTTGGGAGGCTCTAGAAAGGCAGAGGCGCAGCGTTTGTGGGGCTGTGAATGGGGTTGCCTGGACACTTGAAGAGCAGCAAGAGCTTTTGTTTCTGGCCCCTTTGGTGTGGGAGGAATCCCTGGACGGTCGCAATTGCTGAGCCTGTCTATGGCTGTACTCATTGGCCCAGGCAGATAGGATTGCACTTTGAGAGGCTGTAGAAAGAGAGAGCCGCAGTGTTTGTGGGGCTGTGAATGGGGTTGCCTGGACACTTGAAGAGCAGCAAGAGCTTTTGGTCGTGGCCCCTTTGGTGTGGGAGGAATCCCTGGACGTTTTCAATTGCTGAGTTGTGCTCTACTCATTGGCCCAGGTAGATAGTATTGCACTTTGGGAGGCTGTAGAAAGAGGGAGCCGCAGCGTTTGTGGGGCTGTGAATGGGGTTGCCTGGACACTTGAAGAGCAGCAAGAGCTTTTGGTCGTGGCCCCTTTGGTGTGGGAGGAATCCCTGGACGTTCGCAATTGCTGAGCCTGTCTATGGCTCTACTAATTGGCTCAGGTAGATAGTATTGCACTTTGGGATGCTGTAGAAAGAGGGCGCCGCAGCGTTTGTGGGGCTGAGAATGGGGTTGCCTGGACACTTGAAGAGCAGCAAGAGCTTCTGGTCGTGGCCCCTTTGGGGTGGGAGGAATCCCTGGACGGTCGCAATTGCTGAGCTGGTCTCTGGTTCTACTCATTGGCCCAGGCCGACAGTATTGCACTTTGGGAGGCTCTAGAAAAAGAGAGCCACAGCGTTTGTGGGGCTGTGAATGGGGTTGCCTGGACGCTTGAAGAGCAGCAAGAGCTTCTGGTCGTGGCCCCTTTGGTGTGGGAGGAATCCCTGGACGGTCGCAATTGCTCAGCTGGGCTCTGGCCCTACTCATTGTCCCAGGCCGATAGGATTGCACTTTGGGAGGCTGTAGAAAGAGAGAGCCACAGCGTTTGTGGGGCTGTGAATGGGGTTGCCTGGACACTTGAAGAGCAGCAAGAGCTTTTGGTCGTGGCCCCTTTGCGGTGGAAAGAATCCCTGGACGTTCGCAATTGCTGAGCTGGGCTCTACTTATCGGTCCAGGCAGATTGGATTGGTCTTTGGGAGGCTGTAGAAAGAGAAAGGTGCAGCGTTTGTGGGGCTGTGAATGGGGTTGCCTGGACACTTGAAGAGCAGCAAGAGGTTTTGTTTGTGGCCCCTTTGGGGTGGGAGGAATCCCTGGACGTTTTCAATTGCTGAGCTTGGCTCTACTCATCCCCTAGGCAGATAGGATTGCACTTTGAGAGGCTGTAGAAAGAGAAAGGCGGAGCGTTTGTGGGGCTGTGAATGGGGTTGCCTGGACGCTTGAAGAGCAGCAAGAGCTTCTGGTCGTGGCCCCTTTGGGGTGGGAGGAATCCCTGGACGTTCGCAATTGCTGAGATGGTCTCTGGCCCTACTCATTGTCCCAGGCCGATAGGATTGCACTTTGGGAGGCTCTAGAAAGAGAGAGCCGCAGCGTTTGTGGGGCTGTGAATGGGGTTGCCTGGACACTTGAAGAGCAGCAAGAGCTTTTGGTCGTGGCCCCTTTGGGGTGGGAGGAATCCCTGGACGGTCGCAATTGCTCAGCTGGGCTCTGGCCCTACTCATCGGCCCAGGCCGATAGGATTGCACTTTGAGAGGCTGTAGAAAGAGAGAGCCGCAGCGTTTGTGGGGCTGTGAATGGGGTTGCCTGGACGCTTGAAGAGCAGCAAGAGCTTCTAGTCGTGGCCCCTTTGGTGTGGGAGGAATCCCTGGACGTTCGCAATTGCTGAGATGGTCTCTGGCCCTACTCATTGGCCCAGGCAGATAGTATTGCACTTTGGGAGGCTCTAGAAAGGCAGAGGCGCAGCGTTTGTGGGGCTGTGAATGGGGTTGCCTGGACACTTGAAGAGCAGCAAGAGCTTTTGTTTCTGGCCCCTTTGGTGTGGGAGGAATCCCTGGACGGTCGCAATTGCTGAGCCTGTCTATGGCTGTACTCATTGGCCCAGGCAGATAGGATTGCACTTTGAGAGGCTGTAGAAAGAGAGAGCCGCAGTGTTTGTGGGGCTGTGAATGGGGTTGCCTGGACACTTGAAGAGCAGCAAGAGCTTTTGGTCGTGGCCCCTTTGGTGTGGGAGGAATCCCTGGACGTTTTCAATTGCTGAGTTGTGCTCTACTCATTGGCCCAGGTAGATAGTATTGCACTTTGGGAGGCTGTAGAAAGAGGGAGCCGCAGCGTTTGTGGGGCTGTGAATGGGGTTGCCTGGACACTTGAAGAGCAGCAAGAGCTTTTGGTCGTGGCCCCTTTGGTGTGGGAGGAATCCCTGGACGTTCGCAATTGCTGAGCCTGTCTATGGCTCTACTAATTGGCTCAGGTAGATAGTATTGCACTTTGGGATGCTGTAGAAAGAGGGCGCCGCAGCGTTTGTGGGGCTGAGAATGGGGTTGCCTGGACACTTGAAGAGCAGCAAGAGCTTCTGGTCGTGGCCCCTTTGGGGTGGGAGGAATCCCTGGACGGTCGCAATTGCTGAGCTGGTCTCTGGTTCTACTCATTGGCCCAGGCCGACAGTATTGCACTTTGGGAGGCTCTAGAAAAAGAGAGCCACAGCGTTTGTGGGGCTGTGAATGGGGTTGCCTGGACGCTTGAAGAGCAGCAAGAGCTTCTGGTCGTGGCCCCTTTGGTGTGGGAGGAATCCCTGGACGGTCGCAATTGCTCAGCTGGGCTCTGGCCCTACTCATTGTCCCAGGCCGATAGGATTGCACTTTGGGAGGCTGTAGAAAGAGAGAGCCACAGCGTTTGTGGGGCTGTGAATGGGGTTGCCTGGACACTTGAAGAGCAGCAAGAGCTTTTGGTCGTGGCCCCTTTGCGGTGGAAAGAATCCCTGGACGTTCGCAATTGCTGAGCTGGGCTCTACTTATCGGTCCAGGCAGATTGGATTGGTCTTTGGGAGGCTGTAGAAAGAGAAAGGTGCAGCGTTTGTGGGGCTGTGAATGGGGTTGCCTGGACACTTGAAGAGCAGCAAGAGCTTTTGTTTGTGGCCCCTTTGGGGTGGGAGGAATCCCTGGACGTTTTCAATTGCTGAGCTTGGCTCTACTCATCCCCTAGGCAGATAGGATTGGACTTTGGGAGGCTGTAGAAAGAGAAAGGCGCAGAGTTTGTGGGGTTGTGAATGAGGTTGTCTGGACGCTTGAGGAGCAGCAAGAGCTTTTGTTTGTGGCCCCTTTGGTGTGGGAGGAATCCCTGGAAGTTCGCAATTGCTGAGCTTGGCTCTACTCATTGGCCCAGGAAGATAGTATTGCAATTTGGGAGGCTGTAGAAAGAGAAAGGTGCAGCGTTTGTGGGGCTGTGAATGGGGATGCCTGGACACTTGAAGAGCAGCAAAAGCTTCTGGTCGTGGCCCCTTTGGTGTGGGAGGAATCCCTGGACGTTCGCAATTGCTGAGCCTGTCTATGGCTCTACTAATTGGCTCAGGTAGATAGTATTGCACTTTGGGATGCTGTAGAAAGAGGGCGCCGCAGCGTTTGTGGGGCTGAGAATGGGGTTGCCTGGACACTTGAAGAGCAGCAAGAGCTTCTGGTCGTGGCCCCTTTGGGGTGGGAGGAATCCCTGGACGGTCGCAATTGCTGAGCTGGTCTCTGGCTCTACTCATTGGCCCAGGCCGACAGTATTGCACTTTGGGAGGCTCTAGAAAAAGAGAGCCACAGCGTTTGTGGGGCTGTGAATGGGGTTGCCTGGACGCTTGAAGAGCAGCAAGAGCTTCTGGTCGTGGCCCCTTTGGTGTGGGAGGAATCCCTGGACGGTCGCAATTGCTCAGCTGGGCTCTGGCCCTACTCATTGTCCCAGGCCGATAGGATTGCACTTTGGGAGGCTGTAGAAAGAGAGAGCCACAGCGTTTGTGGGGCTGTGAATGGGGTTGCCTGGACACTTGAAGAGCAGCAAGAGCTTTTGGTCGTGGCCCCTTTGCGGTGGAAAGAATCCCTGGACGTTCGCAATTGCTGAGCTGGGCTCTACTTATCGGTCCAGGCAGATTGGATTGGTCTTTGGGAGGCTGTAGAAAGAGAAAGGTGCAGCGTTTGTGGGGCTGTGAATGGGGTTGCCTGGACACTTGAAGAGCAGCAAGAGCTTTTGTTTGTGGCCCCTTTGCTGTGGGAGGAATCCCTGGACGTTTTCAATTGCTGAGCTTGGCTCTACTCATCCCCTAGGCAGATAGGATTGGACTTTGGGAGGCTGTAGAAAGAGAAAGGCGCAGAGTTTGTGGGGTTGTGAATGAGGTTGTCTGGACGCTTGAGGAGCAGCAAGAGCTTTTGTTTGTGGCCCCTTTGGTGTGGGAGGAATCCCTGGAAGTTCGCAATTGCTGAGCTTGGCTCTACTCATTGGCCCAGGAAGATAGTATTGCAATTTGGGAGGCTGTAGAAAGAGAGAGCCGCAGCGTTTGTGGGGCTGTGAATGGGGATGCCTGGACACTTGAAGAGCAGCAAGAGCTTCTGGTCGTGGCCCCTTTGGTGTGGGAGGAATCCCTGGACGGTCGCAATTGCTGAGCTGGTCTCTGGCTCTACTCATTGGCCCAGGCCGACAGTATTGCACTTTGGGAGGCTCTAGAAAAAGAGAGCCGCAGCGTTTGTGGGGCTGTGAATGGGGTTGCCTGGACACATGAAGAGCAGCAAGAGGTTTTGTTTGTGGCCCCTTTGGTGTGGGAGGAATCCCAGGACGTTTTCAATTGCTGAGCTTGGCTCTACTCATCCCCTAGGCAGATAGTATTGCACTTCGGGAGGCTGTAGAAAGAGAAAGGCGCAGCGTTTGTGGGGCTGTGAATGGGGTTGCCTGGACACTTGAAGAGCAGCAAGAGCTTTTGTTTGTGGCCCCTTTGGTGTGGGAGGAATCCCTGGACGTTTGCAATTGCTGAGCTTGGCTCTACTCATCCCCTAGGCAGATAGTATTGCACTTTGGGAGGCTGTAGAAAGAGAGAGCCGCAGCGTTTGTGGGGCTGTGAATGGGGTTGCCTGGACACTTGAAGAGCAGCAAGAGCTTTTGGTCGTGGCCCCTTTGGTGTGGGAGGAATCCCTGGACGGTCGCAATTGCTGAGTTGGGCTCTACTCATCGGCCCAGGCAGATAGTATTGCACTTTGGGAGGCTGTAGAAAGAGAGAGGCGCAGCGTTTGTGGGGCTGTGAATGGGGATGCCTGGACACTTGAAGAGCAGCAAAAGCTTCTGGTCGTGGCCCCTTTGGTGTGGGAGGAATCCCTGGACGGTCGCAATTGCTGAGCTGGTCTCTGGCTCTACTCATTGGCCCAGGCCGACAGTATTGCACTTTGGGAGGCTCTAGAAAAAGAGAGGCGCAGCGTTTGTGGGGCTGTGAATGGGGTTGCCTGGACACTTGAAGAGCAGCAAGGGCTTTTGTTTGTGGCCCCTTTGGTGTGGGAGGAATCCCAGGACGTTTTCAATTGCTGAGCTTGGCTCTACTCATCCCCTAGGCAGATAGTATTGCACTTCGGGAGGCTGTAGAAAGAGAAAGGCGCAGCGTTTGTGGGGCTGTGAATGGGGTTGCCTGGACACTTGAAGAGCAGCAAGAGCTTTTGTTTATGGCCCCTTTGGGGTGGGAGGAATCCCTAGACATTCGCAAATATCTGAGCTTGTCTCTTGCTCTACTCATTGACCCAGGTAGATAGGATTGGACTTTGGGAGGCTGTAGAAAGAGAGAGCTGCAGCGTTTGTGGGGCTTTGAATGGTGTTGTCAGCACACTTGAAGAGCAGCAAGAGCTTCTAGTCGTGGCCCCTTTGCTGTGTGAGGACTCCCTGGACTTTCGCAATTGCTGAGCCTATCTATGGCTCTACTCATTGGCCCAGGCCGATAGTATTGCACTTTGGGAGGCTCTAGAAAAATAGAGCCGCAGCGTTTCTGGGGCTGTGAATGGGGATGCCTGGACACTTGAAGAGCAGCAAGAGCTTTTGTTTGTGGCCCCTTTGGGGTGGGAGGAATCCCTGGACATTCGCAAGTGCTGAGCTGGGCTCTACTCATCGGCCCAGGCAGATAGTATTGCACTTTGGGAGGCTGTAGAAAGAGAAAGGCGCAGCGTTTTTGGGGCTGTGAATGGGGTTGCCTGGACACTTGAAGAGCAGCAAGAGCTTTTGGTCGTGGCCCCTTTGGTGTGGGAGGAATCCCTGGACGTTCGCAATTGCTGAGCCTGTCTATGGCTTTACTCATTGGCCCAGGCTGATAGGATTGCACTTTGAGAGGCTGTAGAAAGAGAGAGCCGCAGCGTTTGTGGGGCTGTGAATGGGGATGCCTCGACATTGAAGAGCAGCAAGAGCTTTTGGTCGTGGCCCCTTTGGTGTGGGAGGAATCCCTGGACGTTCGCAATTGCGAGCTGGTCTCTGGCCCTACTCATCGGCCCAGGCAGATAGTATTGCACTTTGGGAGGCTCTAGAAAGAGAGAGGCGCAGCGTTTGTGGGGCTGTGAATGGGGTTGCCTGGACACTTGAAGAGCAGCAAGAGCTTTTGGTCGTGGCCCCTTTGGTGTGGGAGGAATCCCTGGACGTTCGCAATTGCTGAGCTTGGCTCTACTCATCCCCTAGGCAGATAGTATGGCACTTCGGGAGGCTGTAGAAAGAGAAAGGCGCAGCGTTTGTGGGGCTGTGAATGGGGTTGCCTGGACGCTTGAAGAGCAGCAAGAGCTTCTGGTCGTGGCCCCTTTGGGGTGGGAGGAATCCCTGGACGTTCGCAATTGCTGAGATGGTCTCTGGCCCTACTCATTGTCCCAGGCCGATAGGATTGCACTTTGGGAGGCTCTAGAAAGAGAGAGCCACAGCGTTTGTGGGGCTGTGAATGGGGTTGCCTGGACACTTGAAGAGCAGCAAGAGCTTTTGGTCGTGGCCCCTTTGGTGTGGGAGGAATCCCTGGAAGTTCGCAATTGCTGAGTTGGGCTCTACTCATTGGCCCAGGCAGATAGTATTGCAATTTGGGAGGCTGTAGAAAGAGAAAGGTGCAGCGTTTGTGGGGCTGTGAATGGGGTTGCCTGGACACTTGAAGAGCAGCAAGAGCTTTTGTTTGTGGCCCCTTTGCTGTGGGAGGAATCCCTGGACGTTTTCAATTGCTGAGCTTGGCTCTACTCATCCCCTAGGCAGATAGGATTGGACTTTGGGAGGCTGTAGAACGAGAAAGGCGCAGAGTTTGTGGGGTTGTGAATGAGGTTGTCTGGACGCTTGAGGAGCAGCAAGAGCTTTTGTTTGTGGCCCCTTTGGTGTGGGAGGAATCCCTGGACGGTCGCAATTGCTGAGCTTGGCTCTACTCATTGGCCCAGGAAGATAGTATTGCAATTTGGGAGGCTGTAGAAAGAGAAAGGTGCAACGTTTGTGGGGCTGTGAATGGGGATGCCTGGACACTTGAAGAGCAGCAAAAGCTTCTGGTCGTGGCCCCTTTGGTGTGGGAGTAATCCCTGGACGTTCGCAATTGCTGAGCCTGTCTATGGCTCTACTCATTGGCACAGGTAGATAGTATTGCACTTTGGGAGGCTGTAGAAAGAGAGAGCCGCAGCTTTTGTGGTGCTTTGAATGGGGTTGCCTGGACACTTGAAGAGCAGCAAGAGCTTCTGGTCGTGGCCCCTTTGGTGTGGGAGGAATCCCTGGACGGTCGCAATTGCTGAGCTGGTCTCTGGCTCTACTCATTGGCCCAGGCCGACAGTATTGCACTTTGGGAGGCTCTAGAAAAAGAGAGCCGCAGCGTTTGTGGGGCTGTGAATGGGGTTGCCTGGACACATGAAGAGCAGCAAGAGGTTTTGTTTGTGGCCCCTTTGGTGTGGGAGGAATCCCAGGACGTTTTCAATTGCTGAGCTTGGCTCTACTCATCCCCTAGGCAGATAGTATTGCACTTCGGGAGGCTGTAGAAAGAGAAAGGCGCAGCGTTTGTGGGGCTGTGAATGGGGTTGCCTGGACACTTGAAGAGCAGCAAGAGCTTTTGTTTGTGGCCCCTTTGGTGTGGGAGGAATCCCTGGACGTTTGCAATTGCTGAGCTTGGCTCTACTCATCCCCTAGGCAGATAGTATTGCACTTTGGGAGGCTGTAGAAAGAGAGAGCCGCAGCGTTTGTGGGGCTGTGAATGGGGTTGCCTGGACACTTGAAGAGCAGCAAGAGCTTTTGGTCGTGGCCCCTTTGGTGTGGGAGGAATCCCTGGACGGTCGCAATTGCTGAGTTGGGCTCTACTCATCGGCCCAGGCAGATAGTATTGCACTTTGGGAGGCTGTAGAAAGAGAGAGGCGCAGCGTTTGTGGGGCTGTGAATGGGGATGCCTGGACACTTGAAGAGCAGCAAAAGCTTCTGGTCGTGGCCCCTTTGGTGTGGGAGGAATCCCTCGACGGTCGCAATTGCTGAGCTGGTCTCTGGCTCTACTCATTGGCCCAGGCCGACAGTATTGCACTTTGGGAGGCTCTAGAAAAAGAGAGCCGCAGCGTTTGTGGGGCTGTGAATGGGGTTGCCTGGACACTTGAAGAGCAGCAAGGGCTTTTGTTTGTGGCCCCTTTGGTGTGGGAGGAATCCCAGGACGTTTTCAATTGCTGAGCTTGGCTCTACTCATCCCCTAGGCAGATAGTATTGCACTTCGGGAGGCTGTAGAAAGAGAAAGGCGCAGCGTTTGTGGGGCTGTGAATGGGGTTGCCTGGACACTTGAAGAGCAGCAAGAGCTTTTGTTTATGGCCCCTTTGGGGTGGGAGGAATCCCTAGACATTCGCAAATATCTGAGCTGGTCTCTTGCTCTACTCATTGACCCAGGTAGATAGGATTGGACTTTGGGAGGCTGTAGAAAGAGAGAGCTGCAGCGTTTGTGGGGCTTTGAATGGTGTTGTCAGCACACTTGAAGAGCAGCAAGAGCTTCTAGTCGTGGCCCCTTTGCTGTGTGAGGACTCCCTGGACTTTCGCAATTGCTGAGCCTATCTATGGCTCTACTCATTGGCCCAGGCCGATAGTATTGCACTTTGGGAGGCTCTAGAAAAATAGAGCCGCAGCGTTTCTGGGGCTGTGAATGGGGATGCCTGGACACTTGAAGAGCAGCAAGAGCTTTTGTTTGTGGCCCCTTTGGGGTGGGAGGAATCCCTGGACATTCGCAAGTGCTGAGCTGGGCTCTACTCATCGGCCCAGGCAGATAGTATTGCACTTTGGGAGGCTGTAGAAAGAGAAAGGCGCAGCGTTTTTGGGGCTGTGAATGGGGTTGCCTGGACACTTGAAGAGCAGCAAGAGCTTTTGGTCGTGGCCCCTTTGGTGTGGGAGGAATCCCTGGACGTTCGCAATTGCTGAGCCTGTCTATGGCTTTACTCATTGGCCCAGGCTGATAGGATTGCACTTTGAGAGGCTGTAGAAAGAGAGAGCCGCAGCGTTTGTGGGGCTGTGAATGGGGATGCCTCGACATTGAAGAGCAGCAAGAGCTTTTGGTCGTGGCCCCTTTGGTGTGGGAGGAATCCCTGGACGTTCGCAATTGCGAGCTGGTCTCTGGCCCTACTCATCGGCCCAGGCAGATAGTATTGCACTTTGGGAGGCTCTAGAAAGAGAGAGGCGCAGCGTTTGTGGGGCTGTGAATGGGGTTGCCTGGACACTTGAAGAGCAGCAAGAGCTTTTGGTCGTGGCCCCTTTGGTGTGGGAGGAATCCCTGGACGTTCGCAATTGCTGAGCTTGGCTCTACTCATCCCCTAGGCAGATAGTATGGCACTTCGGGAGGCTGTAGAAAGAGAAAGGCGCAGCGTTTGTGGGGCTGTGAATGGGGTTGCCTGGACGCTTGAAGAGCAGCAAGAGCTTCTGGTCGTGGCCCCTTTGGGGTGGGAGGAATCCCTGGACGTTCGCAATTGCTGAGATGGTCTCTGGCCCTACTCATTGTCCCAGGCCGATAGGATTGCACTTTGGGAGGCTCTAGAAAGAGAGAGCCACAACGTTTGTGGGGCTGTGAATGGGGTTGCCTGGACACTTGAAGAGCAGCAAGAGCTTTTGGTCGTGGCCCCTTTGGTGTGGGAGGAATCCCTGGAAGTTCGCAATTGCTGAGTTGGGCTCTACTCATTGGCCCAGGCAGATAGTATTGCACTTTGGGAGGCTGTAGAAAGAGAAAGGTGCAGCGTTTGTGGGGCTGTGAATGGGGTTGCCTGGACACTTGAAGAGCAGCAAGAGCTTTTGTTTGTGGCCCCTTTGCTGTGGGAGGAATCCCTGGACGTTTTCAATTGCTGAGCTTGGCTCTACTCATCCCCTAGGCAGATAGGATTGGACTTTGGGAGGCTGTAGAAAGAGAAAGGCGCAGAGTTTGTGGGGTTGTGAATGAGGTTGTCTGGACGCTTGAGGAGCAGCAAGAGCTTTTGTTTGTGGCCCCTTTGGGGTGGGAGGAATCCCTGGACGGTCGCAATTGCTGAGCTTGGCTCTACTCATTGGCCCAGGAAGATAGTATTGCAATTTGGGAGGCTGTAGAAAGAGAAAGGTGCAACGTTTGTGGGGCTGTGAATGGGGATGCCTGGACACTTGAAGAGCAGCAAAAGCTTCTGGTCGTGGCCCCTTTGGTGTGGGAGTAATCCCTGGACGTTCGCAATTGCTGAGCCTGTCTATGGCTCTACTCATTGGCACAGGTAGATAGTATTGCACTTTGGGAGGCTGTAGAAAGAGAGAGCCGCAGCTTTTGTGGTGCTTTGAATGGGGTTGCCTGGACACTTGAAGAGCAGCAAGAGCTTCTGGTCGTGGCCCCTTTGGTGTGGGAGGAATCCCTGGACGGTCGCAATTGCTGAGCTGGTCTCTGGCTCTACTCATTGGCCCAGGCCGACAGTATTGCACTTTGGGAGGCTCTAGAAAAAGAGAGCCGCAGCGTTTGTGGGGCTGTGAATGGGGTTGCCTGGACACATGAAGAGCAGCAAGAGGTTTTGTTTGTGGCCCCTTTGGTGTGGGAGGAATCCCTGGACGGTCGCAATTGCTGAGCTTGGCTCTACTCATCCCCTAGGCAGATAGTATTGCACTTTGGGAGGCTGTAGAAAGAGAGAGCCGCAGCGTTTGTGGGGCTGTGAATGGGGATGCCTGGACACTTGAAGAGCAGCAAGAGCTTTTGTTTGTGGCCCCTTTGGTGTGGGAGGAATCCCTGGACGTTTGCAATTGCTGAGCTTGGCTCTACTCATCCCCTAGGCAGATAGTATTGCACTTTGGGAGGCTGTAGAAAGAGAGAGCCGCAGCGTTTGTGGGGCTGTGAATGGGGTTTCCTGGACACTTGAAGAGCAGCAAGAGCTTTTGGTCGTGGCCCCTTTGGTGTGGGAGGAATCCCTGGACGGTCGCAATTGCTGAGTTGGGCTCTACTCATCGGCCCAGGCAGATAGTATTGCACTTTGGGAGACTGTAGAAAGAGAGAGGCGCAGCGTTTGTGGGGCTGTGAATGGGGATGCCTGGACACTTGAAGAGTAGCAAAAGCTTCTGGTCGTGGCCCCTTTGGTGTGGGAGGAATCCCTGGACGGTCGCAATTGCTGAGCTGGTCTCTGGCTCTACTCATTGGCCCAGGCCGACAGTATTGCACTTTGGGAGGCTCTAGAAAAAGAGAGGCGCAGCGTTTGTGGGGCTGTGAATGGGGTTGCCTGGACACTTGAAGAGCAGCAAGGGCTTTTGTTTGTGGCCCCTTTGGTGTGGGAGGAATCCCAGGACGTTTTCAATTGCTGAGCTTGGCTCTACTCATCCCCTAGGCAGATAGTATTGCACTTCGGGAGGCTGTAGAAAGAGAAAGGCGCAGCGTTTGTGGGGCTGTGAATGGGGTTGCCTGGACACTTGAAGAGCAGCAAGAGCTTTTGTTTATGGCCCCTTTGGGGTGGGAGGAATCCCTAGACATTCGCAAATATCTGAGCTGGTCTCTTGCTCTACTCATTGACCCAGGTAGATAGGATTGGACTTTGGGAGGCTGTAGAAAGAGAGAGCTGCAGCGTTTGTGGGGCTTTGAATGGTGTTGTCAGCACACTTGAAGAGCAGCAAGAGCTTCTAGTCGTGGCCCCTTTGCTGTGTGAGGACTCCCTGGACTTTCGCAATTGCTGAGCCTATCTATGGCTCTACTCATTGGCCCAGGCCGATAGTATTGCACTTTGGGAGGCTCTAGAAAAATAGAGCCGCAGCGTTTCTGGGGCTGTGAATGGGGATGCCTGGACACTTGAAGAGCAGCAAGAGCTTTTGTTTGTGGCCCCTTTGGGGTGGGAGGAATCCCTGGACATTCGCAAGTGCTGAGCTGGGCTCTACTCATCGGCCCAGGCAGATAGTATTGCACTTTGGGAGGCTGTAGAAAGAGAGAGGCGCAGCGTTTGTGGGGCTGTGAATGGGGTTGCCTGGACACTTGAAGAGCAGCAAGAGCTTTTGGTCGTGGCCCCTTTGGGGTGGGAGGAATCCCTGGACGGTCGCAATTGCTGAGCCTGTCTATGGCTTTACTCATTGGCCCAGGCTGATAGGATTGCACTTTGAGAGGCTGTAGAAAGAGAGAGCCGCAGCGTTTGTGGGGCTGTGAATGGGGATGCCTCGACATTGAAGAGCAGCAAGAGCTTTTGGTCGTGGCCCCTTTGGTGTGGGAGGAATCCCTGGACGTTCGCAATTGCTGAGCCTGTCTATGGCTCTACTAATTGGCTCAGGTAGATAGTATTGCACTTTGGGATGCTGTAGAAAGAGGGCGCCGCAGCGTTTGTGGGGCTGAGAATGGGGTTGCCTGGACACTTGAGGAGCAGCAAGAGCTTCTGGTCGTGGCCCCTTTGGGGTGGGAGGAATCCCTGGACGGTCGCAATTGCGGAGTTGGGCTCTACTCATCGGCCCAGGCCGATAGGATTGCACTTTGAGAGGCTGTAGAAAGAGAGAGCCGCAGCGTTTGTGGGGCTGTGAATGGGGTTGCCTGGACACTTGAAGAGCAGCAAGAGCTCTTGGTCGTGGCCCCTTTGGTGTGGGAGGAATCCCTGGACGATCACAATTGCTGAGTTGGGCTCTACTCATTGTCCCAGGCAGATAGTATTGCACTTTGGGAGGCTGTAGAAAGAGAGAGCCGCAGCTTTTGTGGTGCTGTGAATGAGGTTGCCTGGACACTTGAAGAGCAGCAAGAGCTTCTGGTCGTGGCCCCTTTGGTGTGGGAGGAATCCCTGGACGGTCGCAATTGCTGAGCTGGTCTCTGGCTCTACTCATTGGCCCAGGCCGACAGTATTGCACTTTGGGAGGCTCTAGAAAAAGAGAGGCGCAGCGTTTGTGGGGCTGTGAATGGGGTTGCCTGGACACTTGAAGAGCAGCAAGAGGTTTTGTTTGTGGCCCCTTTGGTGTGGGAGGAATTCCTGGACGTTCGCAATTGCTGAGCCTGTCTATGGCTTTACTCATTGTCCCAGGCCGATAGGATTGCACTTTGGGAGGCTGTAGAAAGAGAGAGCCGCAGCATTTGTGGTGCTGTGAATGGGGTTGCCTGGACACTTGAAGAGCAGCAAGAGCTTTTGTTTGTGGCCCCTTTGGTGTGGGAGGAATCCCTGGACGTTCGCAATTGCTGAGCTGGTCTCTGGCTCTACTCATTGGCCCAGGCCGACAGTATTGCACTTTGGGAGACTCTAGAAAAAGAGAGGCGCAGCGTTTGTGGGGCTGTGAATGGGGTTGCCTGGACACTTGAAGAGCAGCAAGAGCTTTTGTTTGTGGCCCCTTTGGTGTGGGAGGAATCCCTGGACGGTCGCAATTGCTGAGCTTGTCTCTGGCTCTACTCATTGGCCCAGGCCGACAGTATTGCACTTTGGGAGGCTCTAGAAAAAGAGAGGCGCAGCGTTTGTGGGGCTGTGAATGGGGTTGCCTGGACACTTGAAGAGCAGCAAGAGCTTTTGGTCGTGGCCCCTTTGGGGTGGGAGGAATCCCTGGACGTTTTCAATTGCTGAGCTTGGCTCTACTCATCCCCTAGGCAGATAGTATTGCACTTTGGGAGGCTGTAGAAAGAGAAAGGCGGAGCGTTTGTGGGGCTGTGAATGGGGTTGCCTGGACGCTTGAAGAGCAGCAAGAGCTTCTGGTCGTGGCCCCTTTGGGGTGGGAGGAATCCCTGGACGGTCGCAATTGCTGAGATGGTCTCTGGCCCTACTCATTGTCCCAGGCCGATAGGATTGCACTTTGGGAGGCTGTAGAAAGAGAGAGCCGCAGCGTTTGTGGGGCTGTGAATGGGGTTGCCTGGACACTTGAAGAGCAGCAAGAGCTTTTGTTCGTGGCCCCTTTGGGGTGGGAGGAATCCCTGGACGGTCGCAATTGCTCAGCTGGGCTCTGGCCCTACTCATCGGCCCAGGCCGATAGGATTGCACTTTGAGAGGCTGTAGAAAGAGAGAGCCGCAGCGTTTGTGGGGCTGTGAATGGGGTTTCCTGGACACTTGAAGAGCAGCAAGAGCTTTTGGTCGTGGCCCCTTTGGTGTGGGAGGAATCCCTGGACGGTCCAATTGCGGAGTTGGGCTCTACTCATCGGCCCAGGCAGATAGGATTGCACTTTGGGAGGCTGTAGAAAGAGAGAGCCGCAGCGTTTGTGGGGCTGTGAATGGGGTTGCCTGGACACTTGAAGAGCAGCAAGAGCTTTTGGTCGTGGCCCCTTTGGTGTGGGAGGAATCCCTGGACGGTCGCAATTGCTGAGTTGGGCTCTACTCATCGGCCCAGGCAGATAGTATTGCACTTTGGGAGGCTGTAGAAAGAGAGAGCCGCAGCGTTTGTGGGGCTGTGAATGGGGTTGCCTGGACACTTGAAGAGCAGCAAGAGCTTTTGTTTGTGGCCCCTTTGGTGTGGGAGGAATCCCTGGACGTTCCAATTGCTGAGCTGGTCTCTGGCTCTACTCATTGGCCCAGGCCGACAGTATTGCAATTTGGGAGACTCTAGAAAAAGAGAGGCGCAGCGTTTGTGGGGCTGTGAATGGGGTTGCCTGGACACTTGAAGAGCAGCAAGAGCTTTTGTTTGTGGCCCCTTTGGTGTGGGAGGAATCCCTGGACGTTCGCAATTGCTGAGCTGGTCTCTGGCTCTACTAATTGGCCCAGGCCGACAGTATTGCACTTTGGGAGACTCTAGAAAAAGAGAGGCGCAGCGTTTGTGGTGCTGTGAATGGGGTTGCCTGGACACTTGAAGAGCAGCAAGAGCTTTTGTTTGTGGCCCCTTTGGTGTGGGAGGAATCCCTGGACGTTTGCAATTGCTGAGCTTGGCTCTACTCATCCCCTAGGCAGATAGTATTGCACTTTGGGAGGCTGTAGAAAGAGAAAGGCGCAGCGTTTGTGGGGCTGTGAATGGGGTTGCCTGGACACTTGAAGAGCAGCAAGAGCTTTTGGTCGTGGCCCCTTTGGTGTGGGAGTAATCCCTGGACGGTCGCAATTGCGAGCTGGTCTCTGGCCCTACTCATCGGCCCAGGCAGATAGTATTGCACTTTGGGAGGCTCTAGAAAGAGAGAGGCGCAGCGTTTGTGGGGCTGTGAATGGGGTTGCCTGGACACTTGAAGAGCAGCAAGAGCTTTTGGTCGTGGCCCCTTTGGTGTGGGAGGAATCCCTGGACGTTCGCAATTGCTGAGCTTGGCTCTACTCATCCCCTAGGCAGATAGTATGGCACTTTGGGAGGCTGTAGAAAGAGAAAGGCGCAGCGTTTGTGGGGCTGTGAATGGGGTTGCCTGGACGCTTGAAGAGCAGCAAGAGCTTCTGGTCGTGGCCCCTTTGGGGTGGGAGGAATCCCTGGACGTTCGCAATTGCTGAGATGGTCTCTGGCCCTACTCATTGGCCCAGGCAGATAATATTGGACTTTGGGAGGCTGTAGAAAGAGAGAGCCGCAGCGTTTGTGGGGCTGTGAATGGGGTTGCCTGGACACTTGAAGAGCAGCAAGAGCTTTTGGTCGTGGCCCCTTTGGTGTGGGAGGAATCCCTGGACGTTCGCAATTGCTCAGCTGGGCTCTGGCCCTACTCATCGGCCCAGGCCGATAGGATTGCACTTTGAGAGGCTGTAGAAAGAGAGAGCCGCAGCGTTTGTGGGGCTGTGAATGGGGTTGCCTGGACACTTGAAGAGCAGCAAGAGCTTTTGGTCGTGGCCCCTTTGGTGTGGGAGGAATCCCTGGACGGTCGCAATTGCGGAGTTGGGCTCTACTCATCGGCCCAGGCCGATAGGATTGCACTTTGAGAGGCTGTAGAAAGAGAGAGCCGCAGCGTTTGTGGGGCTGTGAATGGGGTTGCCTGGACACTTGAAGAGCAGCAAGAGCTTTTGGTCGTGGCCCCTTTGGTGTGGGAGGAATCCCTGGACGGTCGCAATTGCGGAGTTGGGCTCTACTCATCGGCCCAGGCCGATAGGATTGCACTTTGAGAGGCTGTAGAAAGAGAGAGCCGCAGCGTTTGTGGGGCTGTGAATGGGGTTGCCTGGACACTTGAAGAGCAGCAAGAGCTTTTGGTCGTGGCCCCTTTGGGGTGGGAGGAATCCCTGGACGGTCGCAATTGCGGAGTTGGGCTCTACTCATCGGCCCAGGCCGATAGGATTGCACTTTGAGAGGCTGTAGAAAGAGAGAGCCGCAGCGTTTGTGGGGCTGTGAATGGGGTTTCCTGGACACTTGAAGAGCAGCAAGAGCTTTTGGTCGTGTCCCCTTTGGTGTGGGAGGAATCCCTGGACGGTCGCAATTGCTGAGTTGGGCTCTACTCATCGGCCCAGGCAGATAGTATTGCACTTTGGGAGGCTGTAGAAAGAGAGAGCCGCAGCGTTTGTGGGGCTGTGAATGGGGTTGCCTGGACACTTGAAGAGCAGCAAGAGCTTTTGGTCGTGGCCCCTTTGGGGTGGGAGGAATCCCTGGACGGTCGCAATTGCTCAGCTGGGCTCTGGCCCTACTCATCGGCCCAGGCAGATAGTATTGCACTTTGGGAGGCTCTAGAAAGAGAGAGGCGCAGCGTTTGTGGGGCTGTGAATGGGGTTGCCTGGACACTTGAAGAGCAGCAAGAGCTTTTGGTCGTGGCCCCTTTGGTGTGGGAGGAATCCCTGGACGTTCGCAATTGCTGAGCTTGGCTCTACTCATCGGCCCAGGCCGATAGGATTGCACTTTGAGAGGCTGTAGAAAGAGAGAGCCGCAGCGTTTGTGGGGCTGTGAATGGGGTTTCCTGGACACTTGAAGAGCAGCAAGAGCTTTTGGTCGTGTCCCCTTTGGTGTGGGAGGAATCCCTGGACGGTCGCAATTGCTGAGTTGGGCTCTACTCATCGGCCCAGGCAGATAGTATTGCACTTTGGGAGGCTGTAGAAAGAGAGAGCCGCAGCGTTTGTGGGGCTGTGAATGGGGTTGCCTGGACACTTGAAGAGCAGCAAGAGCTTTTGTTTGTGGCCCCTTTGGTGTGGGAGGAATCCCTGGACGTTCCAATTGCTGAGCTGGTCTCTGGCTCTACTCATTGGCCCAGGCCGACAGTATTGCACTTTGGGAGACTCTAGAAAAAGAGAGGCGCAGCGTTTGTGGGGCTGTGAATGGGGTTGCCTGGACACTTGAAGAGCAGCAAGAGCTTTTGTTTGTGGCCCCTTTGGTGTGGGAGGAATCCCTGGACGTTCGCAATTGCTGAGCTGGTCTCTGGCTCTACTAATTGGCCCAGGCCGACAGTATTGCACTTTGGGAGACTCTAGAAAAAGAGAGCCGCAGCGTTTGTGGTGCTGTGAATGGGGTTGCCTGGACACTTTAAGAGCAGCAAGAGCTTTTGTTTGTGGCCCCTTTGGTGTGGGAGGAATCCCTGGACGTTCCAATTGCTGAGCTGGTCTCTGGCTCTACTCATTGGCCCAGGCCGACAGTATTGCACTTTGGGAGACTCTAGAAAAAGAGAGGCGCAGCGTTTGTGGTGCTGTGAATGGGGTTGCCTGGACACTTGAAGAGCAGCAAGAGCTTTTGTTTGTGGCCCCTTTGGTGTGGGAGGAATCCCTGGACGTTTCCAATTGCTGAGCTTGGCTCTACTCATCCCCTAGGCAGATAGTATTGCACTTTGGGAGGCTGTAGAAAGAGAAAGGCGCAGCGTTTGTGGGGCTGTGAATGGGGTTGCCTGGACACTTGAAGAGCAGCAAGAGCTTCTGGTCGTGGCCCCTTTGGTGTGGGAGTAATCCCTGGACGGTCGCAATTGCTGAGTTGGGCTCTACTCATTGGCCCAGGCAGATAATATTGGACTTTGGGAGGCTGTAGAAAGAGAGAGCCGCAGCGTTTGTGGGGCTGTGAATGGGGTTGCCTGGACACTTGAAGAGCAGCAAGAGCTTCTGGTCGTGGCCCCTTTGGTGTGGGAGGAATCCCTGGACGTTCGCAATTGCGAGCTGGTCTCTGGCCCTACTCATCGGCCCAGGCAGATAGTATTGCACTTTGGGAGGCTCTAGAAAGAGAGAGGCGCAGCGTTTGTGGGGCTGTGAATGGGGTTGCCTGGACACTTGAAGAGCAGCAAGAGCTTTTGGTCGTGGCCCCTTTGGTGTGGGAGGAATCCCTGGACGTTCGCAATTGCTGAGCTTGGCTCTACTCATCCCCTAGGCAGATAGTATTGCACTTTGGGAGGCTGTAGAAAGAGAAAGGCGCAGCGTTTGTGGGGCTGTGAATGGGGTTGCCTGGACGCTTGAAGAGCAGCAAGAGCTTCTGGTCGTGGCCCGTTTGGGGTGGGAGGAATCCCTGGACGTTCGCAATTGCTGAGATGGTCTCTGGCCCTACTCATTGTCCCAGGCCGATAGGATTGCACTTTGGGAGGCTCTAGAAAGAGAGAGCCGCAGCGTTTGTGGGGCTGTGAATGGGGTTGCCTGGACACTTGAAGAGCAGCAAGAGCTTTTGGTCGTGGCCCCTTTGGGGTGGGAGGAATCCCTGGACGGTCGCAATTGCTCAGCTGGGCTCTGGCCCTACTCATCGGCCCAGGCCGATAGGATTGCACTTTGAGAGGCTGTAGAAAGAGAGAGCCGCAGCGTTTGTGGGGCTGTGAATGGGGTTTCCTGGACACTTGAAGAGCAGCAAGAGCTTTTGGTCGTGTCCCCTTTGGTGTGGGAGGAATCCCTGGACGGTCGCAATTGCTGAGCTGGTCTCTGGCTCTACTCATTGGCCCAGGCCGACAGTATTGCACTTTGGGAGGCTCTAGAAAAAGAGAGGCGCAGCGTTTGTGGGGCTGTGAATGGGGTTGCCTGGACACTTGAAGAGCAGCAAGAGCTTTTGTTTGTGGCCCCTTTGGTGTGGGAGGAATCCCTGGACGGTCGCAATTGCTGAGCTGGTCTCTGGCTCTACTCATTGGCCCAGGCCGACAGTATTGCACTTCGGGAGGCTCTAGAAAAAGAGAGCCGCAGCGTTTGTGGGGCTGTGAATGGGGTTTCCTGGACACTTGAAGAGCAGCAAGAGCTTTTGGTCGTGTCCCCTTTGGTGTGGGAGGAATCCCTGGACGTTTTCAATTGCTGAGCTTGGCTCTACTCATCCCCTAGGCAGATAGTATTGCACTTTGGGAGGCTGTAGAAAGAGAAAGGCGGAGCGTTTGTGGGGCTGTGAATGGGGTTGCCTGGACGC
The DNA here is from genome assembly GCA_037975005.1 of Platalea minor. Classification (NCBI taxonomy): domain Eukaryota; kingdom Metazoa; phylum Chordata; class Aves; order Pelecaniformes; family Threskiornithidae; genus Platalea; species Platalea minor. Next base: position 316,854 of record JBBPFK010000067.1, read on the forward strand.
TTGAAGAGCAGCAAGAGCTTCTGGTCGTGGCCCCTTTGGGGTGGGAGGAATCCCTGGACGTTCGCAATTGCTGAGATGGTCTCTGGCCCTACTCATTGTCCCAGGCCGATAGGATTGCACTTTGGGAGGCTGTAGAAAGAGAGAGCCGCAGCGTTTGTGGGGCTGTGAATGGGGTTGCCTGGACACTTGAAGAGCAGCAAGAGCTTTTGTTCGTGGCCCCTTTGGGGTGGGAGGAATCCCTGGACGGTCGCAATTGCTCAGCTGGGCTCTGGCCCTACTCATCGGCCCAGGCCGATAGGATTGCACTTTGAGAGGCTGTAGAAAGAGAGAGCCGCAGCGTTTGTGGGGCTGTGAATGGGGTTGCCTGGACACTTGAAGAGCAGCAAGAGCTTTTGGTCGTGGCCCCTTTGGTGTGGGAGGAATCCCTGGACGGTCCAATTGCGGAGTTGGGCTCTACTCATCGGCCCAGGCCGATAGGATTGCACTTTGAGAGGCTGTAGAAAGAGAGAGCCGCAGCGTTTGTGGGGCTGTGAATGGGGTTGCCTGGACACTTGAAGAGCAGCAAGAGCTTTTGGTCGTGGCCCCTTTGGTGTGGGAGGAATCCCTGGACGGTCGCAATTGCTGAGTTGGGCTCTACTCATCGGCCCAGGCAGATAGTATTGCACTTTGGGAGGCTGTAGAAAGAGAGAGCCGCAGCGTTTGTGGGGCTGTGAATGGGGTTGCCTGGACACTTGAAGAGCAGCAAGAGCTTTTGTTTGTGGCCCCTTTGGTGTGGGAGGAATCCCTGGACGTTCCAATTGCTGAGCTGGTCTCTGGCTCTACTCATTGGCCCAGGCCGACAGTATTGCACTTTGGGAGACTCTAGAAAAAGAGAGGCGCAGCGTTTGTGGGGCTGTGAATGGGGTTGCCTGGACACTTGAAGAGCAGCAAGAGCTTTTGTTTGTGGCCCCTTTGGTGTGGGAGGAATCCCTGGACGTTCGCAATTGCTGAGCTGGTCTCTGGCTCTACTAATTGGCCCAGGCCGACAGTATTGCACTTTGGGAGACTCTAGAAAAAGAGAGGCGCAGCGTTTGTGGTGCTGTGAATGGGGTTGCCTGGACACTTGAAGAGCAGCAAGAGCTTTTGTTTGTGGCCCCTTTGGTGTGGGAGGAATCCCTGGACGGTCGCAATTGCTGAGCTTGGCTCTACTCATCCCCTAGGCAGATAGTATTGCACTTTGGGAGGCTGTAGAAAGAGAAAGGCGCAGCGTTTGTGGGGCTGTGAATGGGGTTGCCTGGACACTTGAAGAGCAGCAAGAGCTTTTGTTTGTGGCCCCTTTGGTGTGGGAGTAATCCCTGGACGGTCGCAATTGCGAGCTGGTCTCTGGCCCTACTCATCGGCCCAGGCAGATAGTATTGCACTTTGGGAGGCTCTAGAAAGAGAGAGGCGCAGCGTTTGTGGGGCTGTGAATGGGGTTGCCTGGACACTTGAAGAGCAGCAAGAGCTTTTGGTCGTGGCCCCTTTGGTGTGGGAGGAATCCCTGGACGTTCGCAATTGCTGAGCTTGGCTCTACTCATCCCCTAGGCAGATAGTATGGCACTTTGGGAGGCTGTAGAAAGAGAAAGGCGCAGCGTTTGTGGGGCTGTGAATGGGGTTGCCTGGACGCTTGAAGAGCAGCAAGAGCTTCTGGTCGTGGCCCCTTTGGGGTGGGAGGAATCCCTGGACGGTCGCAATTGCTGAGATGGTCTCTGGCCCTACTCATTGGCCCAGGCAGATAATATTGGACTTTGGGAGGCTGTAGAAAGAGAGAGCCGCAGCGTTTGTGGGGCTGTGAATGGGGTTGCCTGGACACTTGAAGAGCAGCAAGAGCTTTTGGTCGTGGCCCCTTTGGTGTGGGAGGAATCCCTGGACGGTCGCAATTGCTCAGCTGGGCTCTGGCCCTACTCATCGGCCCAGGCCGATAGGATTGCACTTTGAGAGGCTGTAGAAAGAGAGAGCCGCAGCGTTTGTGGGGCTGTGAATGGGGTTGCCTGGACACTTGAAGAGCAGCAAGAGCTTTTGGTCGTGGCCCCTTTGGTGTGGGAGGAATCCCTGGACGGTCGCAATTGCGGAGTTGGGCTCTACTCATCGGCCCAGGCCGATAGGATTGCACTTTGAGAGGCTGTAGAAAGAGAGAGCCGCAGCGTTTGTGGGGCTGTGAATGGGGTTTCCTGGACACTTGAAGAGCAGCAAGAGCTTTTGGTCGTGGCCCCTTTGGTGTGGGAGGAATCCCTGGACGGTCGCAATTGCGGAGTTGGGCTCTACTCATCGGCCCAGGCCGATAGGATTGCACTTTGAGAGGCTGTAGAAAGAGAGAGCCGCAGCGTTTGTGGGGCTGTGAATGGGGTTTCCTGGACACTTGAAGAGCAGCAAGAGCTTTTGGTCGTGTCCCCTTTGGTGTGGGAGTAATCCCTGGACGGTCGCAATTGCGAGCTGGTCTCTGGCCCTACTCATCGGCCCAGGCAGATAGTATTGCACTTTGGGAGGCTCTAGAAAGAGAGAGGCGCAGCGTTTGTGGGGCTGTGAATGGGGTTGCCTGGACACTTGAAGAGCAGCAAGAGCTTTTGGTCGTGGCCCCTTTGGTGTGGGAGGAATCCCTGGACGTTCGCAATTGCTGAGCTTGGCTCTACTCATCCCCTAGGCAGATAGTATGGCACTTTGGGAGGCTGTAGAAAGAGAAAGGCGCAGCGTTTGTGGGGCTGTGAATGGGGTTGCCTGGACGCTTGAAGAGCAGCAAGAGCTTCTGGTCGTGGCCCCTTTGGGGTGGGAGGAATCCCTGGACGGTCGCAATTGCTGAGATGGTCTCTGGCCCTACTCATTGGCCCAGGCAGATAATATTGGACTTTGGGAGGCTGTAGAAAGAGAGAGCCGCAGCGTTTGTGGGGCTGTGAATGGGGTTGCCTGGACACTTGAAGAGCAGCAAGAGCTTTTGGTCGTGGCCCCTTTGGTGTGGGAGGAATCCCTGGACGGTCGCAATTGCTCAGCTGGGCTCTGGCCCTACTCATCGGCCCAGGCCGATAGGATTGCACTTTGAGAGGCTGTAGAAAGAGAGAGCCGCAGCGTTTGTGGGGCTGTGAATGGGGTTGCCTGGACACTTGAAGAGCAGCAAGAGCTTTTGGTCGTGGCCCCTTTGGTGTGGGAGGAATCCCTGGACGGTCGCAATTGCGGAGTTGGGCTCTACTCATCGGCCCAGGCCGATAGGATTGCACTTTGAGAGGCTGTAGAAAGAGAGAGCCGCAGCGTTTGTGGGGCTGTGAATGGGGTTTCCTGGACACTTGAAGAGCAGCAAGAGCTTTTGGTCGTGGCCCCTTTGGTGTGGGAGGAATCCCTGGACGGTCGCAATTGCGGAGTTGGGCTCTACTCATCGGCCCAGGCCGATAGGATTGCACTTTGAGAGGCTGTAGAAAGAGAGAGCCGCAGCGTTTGTGGGGCTGTGAATGGGGTTTCCTGGACACTTGAAGAGCAGCAAGAGCTTTTGGTCGTGTCCCCTTTGGTGTGGGAGGAATCCCTGGACGGTCGCAATTGCTGAGTTGGGCTCTACTCATCGGCCCAGGCAGATAGTATTGCACTTTGGGAGGCTGTAGAAAGAGAGAGCCGCAGCGTTTGTGGGGCTGTGAATGGGGTTGCCTGGACACTTGAAGAGCAGCAAGAGCTTTTGGTCGTGGCCCCTTTGGGGTGGGAGGAATCCCTGGACGGTCGCAATTGCTCAGCTGGGCTCTGGCCCTACTCATCGGCCCAGGCCGATAGGATTGCACTTTGAGAGGCTGTAGAAAGAGAGAGCCGCAGCGTTTGTGGGGCTGTGAATGGGGTTGCCTGGACACTTGAAGAGCAGCAAGAGCTTTTGGTCGTGGCCCCTTTGGTGTGGGAGGAATCCCTGGACGGTCGCAATTGCGGAGTTGGGCTCTACTCATCGGCCCAGGCCGATAGGATTGCACTTTGAGAGGCTGTAGAAAGAGAGAGCCGCAGCGTTTGTGGGGCTGTGAATGGGGTTTCCTGGACACTTGAAGAGCAGCAAGAGCTTTTGGTCGTGTCCCCTTTGGTGTGGGAGGAATCCCTGGACGGTCGCAATTGCTGAGTTGGGCTCTACTCATCGGCCCAGGCAGATAGTATTGCACTTTGGGAGGCTGTAGAAAGAGAGAGCCGCAGCGTTTGTGGGGCTGTGAATGGGGTTGCCTGGACACTTGAAGAGCAGCAAGAGCTTTTGTTTGTGGCCCCTTTGGTGTGGGAGGAATCCCTGGACGTTCCAATTGCTGAGCTGGTCTCTGGCTCTACTCATTGGCCCAGGCCGACAGTATTGCACTTTGGGAGACTCTAGAAAAAGAGAGGCGCAGCGTTTGTGGGGCTGTGAATGGGGTTGCCTGGACACTTGAAGAGCAGCAAGAGCTTTTGTTTGTGGCCCCTTTGGTGTGGGAGGAATCCCTGGACGTTCGCAATTGCTGAGCTGGTCTCTGGCTCTACTAATTGGCCCAGGCCGACAGTATTGCACTTTGGGAGACTCTAGAAAAAGAGAGGCGCAGCGTTTGTGGTGCTGTGAATGGGGGTGCCTGGACACTTTAAGAGCAGCAAGAGCTTTTGTTTGTGGCCCCTTTGGTGTGGGAGGAATCCCTGGACGTTCCAATTGCTGAGCTGGTCTCTGGCTCTACTCATTGGCCCAGGCCGACAGTATTGCACTTTGGGAGACTCTAGAAAAAGAGAGGCGCAGCGTTTGTGGGGCTGTGAATGGGGTTGCCTGGACACTTGAAGAGCAGCAAGAGCTTTTGTTTGTGGCCCCTTTGGTGTGGGAGGAATCCCTGGACGTTTCCAATTGCTGAGCTTGGCTCTACTCATCCCCTAGGCAGATAGTATTGCACTTTGGGAGGCTGTAGAAAGAGAAAGGCGCAGCGTTTGTGGGGCTGTGAATGGGGTTGCCTGGACACTTGAAGAGCAGCAAGAGCTTCTGGTCGTGGCCCCTTTGGTGTGGGAGTAATCCCTGGACGGTCGCAATTGCTGAGTTGGGCTCTACTCATTGGCCCAGGCAGATAATATTGGACTTTGGGAGGCTGTAGAAAGAGAGAGCCGCAGCGTTTGTGGGGCTGTGAATGGGGTTGCCTGGACACTTGAAGAGCAGCAAGAGCTTCTGGTCGTGGCCCCTTTGGTGTGGGAGGAATCCCTGGACGTTCGCAATTGCGAGCTGGTCTCTGGCCCTACTCATCGGCCCAGGCAGATAGTATTGCACTTTGGGAGGCTCTAGAAAGAGAGAGGCGCAGCGTTTGTGGGGCTGTGAATGGGGTTGCCTGGACACTTGAAGAGCAGCAAGAGCTTTTGGTCGTGGCCCCTTTGGTGTGGGAGGAATCCCTGGACGTTCGCAATTGCTGAGCTTGGCTCTACTCATCCCCTAGGCAGATAGTATTGCACTTTGGGAGGCTGTAGAAAGAGAAAGGCGCAGCGTTTGTGGGGCTGTGAATGGGGTTGCCTGGACGCTTGAAGAGCAGCAAGAGCTTCTGGTCGTGGCCCCTTTGGGGTGGGAGGAATCCCTGGACGTTCGCAATTGCTGAGATGGTCTCTGGCCCTACTCATTGTCCCAGGCCGATAGGATTGCACTTTGGGAGGCTCTAGAAAGAGAGAGCCGCAGCGTTTGTGGGGCTGTGAATGGGGTTGCCTGGACACTTGAAGAGCAGCAAGAGCTTTTGGTCGTGGCCCCTTTGGGGTGGGAGGAATCCCTGGACGGTCGCAATTGCTCAGCTGGGCTCTGGCCCTACTCATCGGCCCAGGCCGATAGGATTGCACTTTGAGAGGCTGTAGAAAGAGAGAGCCGCAGCGTTTGTGGGGCTGTGAATGGGGTTTCCTGGACACTTGAAGAGCAGCAAGAGCTTTTGGTCGTGGCCCCTTTGGTGTGGGAGGAATCCCTGGACGGTCGCAATTGCGGAGTTGGGCTCTACTCATCGGCCCAGGCAGATAGTATTGCACTTTGGGAGGCTGTAGAAAGAGAGAGCCGCAGCGTTTGTGGGGCTGTGAATGGGGTTTCCTGGACACTTGAAGAGCAGCAAGAGCTTTTGGTCGTGTCCCCTTTGGTGTGGGAGGAATCCCTGGACGGTCGCAATTGCTGAGTTGGGCTCTACTCATCGGCCCAGGCAGATAGTATTGCACTTTGGGAGGCTGTAGAAAGAGAGAGCCGCAGCGTTTGTGGGGCTGTGAATGGGGTTGCCTGGACACTTGAAGAGCAGCAAGAGCTTTTGTTTGTGGCCCCTTTGGTGTGGGAGGAATCCCTGGACGTTCCAATTGCTGAGCTGGTCTCTGGCTCTACTCATTGGCCCAGGCCGACAGTATTGCACTTTGGGAGACTCTAGAAAAAGAGAGGCGCAGCGTTTGTGGGGCTGTGAATGGGGTTGCCTGGACACTTGAAGAGCAGCAAGAGCTTTTGTTTGTGGCCCCTTTGGTGTGGGAGGAATCCCTGGACGTTCGCAATTGCTGAGCTGGTCTCTGGCTCTACTAATTGGCCCAGGCCGACAGTATTGCACTTTGGGAGACTCTAGAAAAAGAGAGGCGCAGCGTTTGTGGTGCTGTGAATGGGGTTGCCTGGACACTTGAAGAGCAGCAAGAGCTTTTGTTTGTGGCCCCTTTGCTGTGGGAGGAATCCCTGGACGTTTTCAATTGCTGAGCTTGGCTCTAGTCATCCCCTAGGCAGATAGTATTGCACTTTGGGAGGCTGTAGAAAGAGAAAGGCGCAGCGTTTGTGGGGCTGTGAATGGGGTTGCCTGGACACTTGAAGAGCAGCAAGAGCTTTTGGTTGTGGCCCCTTTGGTGTGGGAGGAATCCCTGGACGGTCGCAATTGCTGAGTTGGGCTCTACTCATTGGCCCAGGCAGATAATATTGGACTTTGGGAGGCTGTAGAAAGAGAGAGCCGCAGCGTTTGTGGGGCTGTGAATGAGGTTGCCTGGACACTTGAATTGCAGCAAAATGTTTTGGTCGTGGCCCCTTTGGTGTGGGAGGAATCCCTGGACGTTCGCAATTGCGAGCTGGTCTCTGGCCCTACTCATCGGCCCAGGCAGATAGTATTGCACTTTGGGAGGCTGTAGAAAGAGAGAGGCGCAGCGTTTGTGGGGCTGTGAATGGGGTTGCCTGGACACTTGAAGAGCAGCAAGAGCTTTTGGTCGTGGCCCCTTTGGTGTGGGAGGAATCCCTGGACGTTCGCAATTGCTGAGCTTGGCTCTACTCATCCCCTAGGCAGATAGTATGGCACTTCGGGAGGCTGTAGAAAGAGAAAGGCGCAGCGTTTGTGGGGCTGTGAATGGGGTTGCCTGGACGCTTGAAGAGCAGCAAGAGCTTCTGGTCGTGGCCCCTTTGGGGTGGGAGGAATCCCTGGACGTTCGCAATTGCTGAGATGGTCTCTGGCCCTACTCATTGTCCCAGGCCGATAGGATTGCACTTTGGGAGGCTCTAGAAAGAGAGAGCCACAGCGTTTGTGGGGCTGTGAATGGGGTTGCCTGGACACTTGAAGAGCAGCAAGAGCTTTTGGTCGTGGCCCCTTTGGGGTGGGAGGAATCCCTGGACGGTCGCAATTGCTCAGCTGGGCTCTGGCCCTACTCATCGGCCCAGGCCGATAGGATTGCACTTTGAGAGGCTGTAGAAAGAGAGAGCCGCAGCGTTTGTGGGGCTGTGAATGGGGTTGCCTGGACACTTGAAGAGCAGCAAGAGCTTTTGGTCGTGTCCCCTTTGGTGTGGGAGGAATCCCTGGACGGTCGCAATTGCGGAGTTGGGCTCTACTCATCGGCCCAGGCCGATAGGATTGCACTTTGAGAGGCTGTAGAAAGAGAGAGACGCAGCGTTTGTGGGGCTGTGAATGGGGTTTCCTGGACACTTGAAGAGCAGCAAGAGCTTTTGTTTGTGGCCCCTTTGGTGTGGGAGGAATCCCTGCACGTTCCAATTGCTGAGCTTGGCTCTACTCATCCCCTAGGCAGATAGTATTGCACTTTGGGAGGCTGTAGAAAGAGAAAGGCGCAGCGTTTGTGGGGCTGTGAATGGGGTTGCCTGGACACTTGAAGAGCAGCAAGAGCTTCTGGTCGTGGCCCCTTTGGTGTGGGAGTAATCCCTGGACGGTCGCAATTGCTGAGTTGGGCTCTACTCATTGGCCCAGGCAGATAATATTGGACTTTGGGAGGCTGTAGAAAGAGAGAGCCGCAGCGTTTGTGGGGCTGTGAATGGGGTTGCCTGGACACTTGAAGAGCAGCAAGAGCTTCTGGTCGTGTCCCCTTTGGTGTGGGAGGAATCCCTGGACATTCGCAATTGCGACCTGGTCTCTGGCCCTACTCATCGGCCCAGGCAGATAGTATTGCACTTTGGGAGGCTCTAGAAAGAGAGAGGCGCAGCGTTTGTGGGGCTGTGAATGGGGTTGCCTGGACACTTGAAGAGCAGCAAGAGCTTTTGGTCGTGGCCCCTTTGGTGTGGGAGGAATCCCTGGACGTTCGCAATTGCTGAGCTTGGCTCTACTCATCCCCTAGGCAGATAGTATTGCACTTTGGGAGGCTGTAGAAAGAGAAAGGCGCAGCGTTTGTGGGGCTGTGAATGGGGTTGCCTGGACGCTTGAAGAGCAGCAAGAGCTTCTGGTCGTGGCCCCTTTGGGTTGGGAGGAATCCCTGGACGTTCGCAATTGCTGAGATGGTCTCTGGCCCTACTCATTGTCCCAGGCCGATAGGATTGCACTTTGGGAGGCTCTAGAAAGAGAGAGCCGCAGCGTTTGTGGGGCTGTGAATGGGGTTGCCTGGACACTTGAAGAGCAGCAAGAGCTTTTGGTCGTGGCCCCTTTGGGGTGGGAGGAATCCCTGGACGGTCGCAATTGCTCAGCTGGGCTCTGGCCCTACTCATCGGCCCAGGCCGATAGGATTGCACTTTGAGAGGCTGTAGAAAGAGAGAGCCGCAGCGTTTGTGGGGCTGTGAATGGGGTTGCCTGGACACTTGAAGAGCAGCAAGAGCTTTTGGTCGTGTCCCCTTTGGTGTGGGAGGAATCCCTGGACGGTCGCAATTGCGGAGTTGGGCTCTACTCATCGGACCAGGCCGATAGGATTGCACTTTGAGAGGCTGTAGAAAGAGAGAGCCGCAGCGTTTGTGGGGCTGTGAATGGGGTTTCCTGGACACTTGAAGAGCAGCAAGAGCTTTTGGTCGTGTCCCCTTTGGTGTGGGAGGAATCCCTGGACGGTCGCAATTGCTGAGTTGGGCCCTACTCATCGGCCCAGGCAGATAGTATTGCACTTTGGGAGGCTGTAGAAAGAGAGAGCCGCAGCGTTTGTGGGGCTGTGAATGGGGTTGCCTGGACACTTGAAGAGCAGCAAGAGCTTTTGTTTGTGGCCCCTTTGGTGTGGGAGGAATCCCTGGACGTTCCAATTGCTGAGCTGGTCTCTGGCTCTACTCATTGGCCCAGGCCGACAGTATTGCACTTTGGGAGACTCTAGAAAAAGAGAGGCGCAGCGTTTGTGGGGCTGTGAATGGGGTTGCCTGTACACTTGAAGAGCAGCAAGAGCTTTTGTTTGTGGCCCCTTTGGTGTGGGAGGAATCCCTGGACGTTCGCAATTGCTGAGCTGGTCTCTGGCTCTACTAATTGGCCCAGGCCGACAGTATTGCACTTTGGGAGACTCTAGAAAAAGAGAGGCGCAGCGTTTGTGGGGCTGTGAATGGGGTTGCCTGGACACTTGAAGAGCAGCAAGAGCTTTTGTTTGTGGCCCCTTTGGTGTGGGAGGAATCCCTGGACGTTTTCAATTGCTGAGCTTGGCTCTAGTCATCCCCTAGGCAGATAGTATTGCACTTTGGGAGGCTGTAGAAAGAGAAAGGCGCAGCGTTTGTGGGGCTGTGAATGGGGTTGCCTGGACACTTGAAGAGCAGCAAGAGCTTTTGGTCGTGGCCCCTTTGGTGTGGGAGGAATCCCTGGACGGTCGCAATTGCTGAGTTGGGCTCTACTCATTGGCCCAGGCAGATAATATTGGACTTTGGGAGGCTGTAGAAAGAGAGAGCCGCAGCGTTTGTGGGGCTGTGAATGAGGTTGCCTGGACACTTGAATTGCAGCAAAATGTTTTGGTCGTGGCCCCTTTGGTGTGGGAGGAATCCCTGGACGTTCGCAATTGCGAGCTGGTCTCTGGCCCTACTCATCGGCCCAGGCAGATAGTATTGCACTTTGGGAGGCTCTAGAAAGAGAGAGGCGCAGCGTTTGTGGGGCTGTGAATGGGGTTGCCTGGACACTTGAAGAGCAGCAAGAGCTTTTGGTCGTGGCCCCTTTGGTGTGGGAGGAATCCCTGGACGTTCGCAATTGCTGAGCTTGGCTCTACTCATCCCCTAGGCAGATAGTATGGCACTTCGGGAGGCTGTAGAAAGAGAAAGGCGCAGCGTTTGTGGGGCTGTGAATGGGGTTGCCTGGACGCTTGAAGAGCAGCAAGAGCTTCTGGTCGTGTCCCCTTTGGTGTGGGAGGAATCCCTGGACGTTCGCAATTGCTGAGATGGTCTCTGGCCCTACTCATTGTCCCAGGCCGATAGGATTGCACTTTAGGAGGCTCTAGAAAGAGAGAGCCACAGCGTTTGTGGGGCTGTGAATGGGGTTGCCTGGACACTTGAAGAGCAGCAAGAGCTTTTGGTCGTGGCCCCTTTGGGGTGGGAGGAATCCCTGGACGGTCGCAATTGCTCAGCTGGGCTCTGGCCCTACTCATCGGCCCAGGCCGATAGGATTGCACTTTGAGAGGCTGTAGAAAGAGAGAGCCGCAGCGTTTGTGGGGCTGTGAATGGGGTTGCCTGGACACTTGAAGAGCAGCAAGAGCTTTTGGTCGTGTCCCCTTTGGTGTGGGAGGAATCCCTGGACGGTCGCAATTGCGGAGTTGGGCTCTACTCATCGGCCCAGGCCGATAGGATTGCACTTTGAGAGGCTGTAGAAAGAGAGAGCCGCAGCGTTTGTGGGGCTGTGAATGGGGTTGCCTGGACACTTGAAGAGCAGCAAGAGCTTTTGTTTGTGGCCCCTTTGGTGTGGGAGGAATCCCTGGACGTTCCAATTGCTGAGCTGGTCTCTGGCTCTACTCATTGGCCCAGGCCGACAGTATTGCACTTTGGGAGACTCTAGAAAAAGAGAGGCGCAGCGTTTGTGGGGCTGTGAATGGGGTTTCCTGGACACTTGAAGAGCAGCAAGAGCTTTTGTTTGTGGCCCCTTTGGTGTGGGAGGAATCCCTGGACGTTCGCAATTGCTGAGCTGGTCTCTGGCTCTACTAATTGGCCCAGGCCGACAGTATTGCACTTTGGGAGACTCTAGAAAAAGAGAGGCGCAGCGTTTGTGGGGCTGTGAATGGGGTTGCCTGGACACTTGAAGAGCAGCAAGAGCTTTTGTTTGTGGCCCCTTTGGTGTGGGAGGAATCCCTGGACGTTTGCAATTGCTGAGCTTGGCTCTACTCATCCCCTAGGCAGATAGTATTGCACTTTGGGAGGCTGTAGAAAGAGAGAGCCGCAGCGTTTGTGGGGCTGTGAATGGGGTTGCCTGGACACTTGAAGAGCAGCAAGAGCTTTTGGTCGTGGCCCCTTTGGTGTGGGAGGAATCCCTGGACGGTCGCAATTGCTGAGTTGGGCTCTACTCATTGGCCCAGGCAGATAATATTGGACTTTGGGAGGCTGTAGAAAGAGAGAGCCGCAGCGTTTGTGGGGCTGTGAATGAGGTTGCCTGGACACTTGAATTGCAGCAAAATGTTTTGGTCGTGGCCCCTTTGGTGTGGGAGGAATCCCTGGACGTTCGCAATTGCGAGCTGGTCTCTGGCCCTACTCATCGGCCCAGGCAGATAGTATTGCACTTTGGGAGGCTCTAGAAAGAGAGAGGCGCAGCGTTTGTGGGGCTGAGAATGGGGTTGCCTGGACACTTGAAGACCAGCAAGAGCTTTTGGTCGTGGCCCCTTTGGTGTGGGAGGAATCCCTGGACGTTCGCAATTGCTGAGCTTGGCTCTACTCATCCCCTAGGCAGATAGGATTGGACTTTGGGAGGCTGTAGAAAGAGAAAGGCGCAGAGTTTGTGGGGTTGTGAATGAAGTTGCCTGGACGCTTGAAGAGCAGCAAGAGCTTTTGTTTGTGGCCCCTTTGGTGTGGGAGGAATCCCTGGACGTTCGCAATTGCTGAGCTTGGCTCTACTCATTGGCCCAGGCAGATAGTATTGCAATTTGGGAGGCTGTGGAAAGAGAAAGGTGCAGCGTTTGTGGGGCTGTGAATGGGGATGCCTGGACACTTGAAGAGCAGCAAAAGCTTCTGGTCGTGGCCCCTTTGGTGTGGGAGGAATCCCTGGACGTTCGCAATTGCGGAGCTGGTCTCTGGCCCTACTCATCGGCCCAAGCTGATAGGATTGCACTTTGGGAGGCTGTAGAAAGAGAGAGGCGCAGCGTTTGTGGGGCTGTGAATGGGGTTGCCTGGACACTTGAAGAGCAGCAAGAGCTTCTGGTCGTGGCCCCTTTGGTGTGGGAGGAATCCCTGGACGTTCGCAATTGCTGAGCCTGTCTATGCCTGTACTCATTGGCCCAGGCCGATAGGATTGCACTTTGAGAGGCTGTAGAAAGGGAGCGCCGCAGCGTTTGTGGGGCTGTGAATGGGGTTGCCTGGACACTTGAAGAGCAGCAAGAGCTTCTGGTCGTGGCCCCTTTGGTGTGGGAGGAATCCCTGGACGGTCGCAATTGCTGAGCTTGGCTCTGGCTCTACTCATCGGCTCAGGCAGATAGGATTGCACTTTGGGAGGCTGTAGAAAGAGAGAGGCGCAGCGTTTGTGGGGCTGTGAATGGGGATGCCTGGACACTTGAAGAGCAGCAAAATGTTTTGGTCGTGGCCCCTTTGGTGTGGGAGGAATCCCTGGACGTTCGCAATTGCGAGCTGGTCTCTGGCCCTACTCATTGTCCCAGGCCGATAGGATTGCACTTTGGGAGGCTCTAGAAAGAGAGAGGCGCAGCGTTTGTGGGGCTGTGAATGGGGTTGCCTGGACACTTGAAGAGCAGCAAGAGCTTTTGGTCGTGGCCCCTTTGGTGTGGGAGGAATCCCTGGACGTTCGCAATTGCTGAGCTTGGCTCTACTCATCCCCTAGGCAGATAGTATGGCACTTTGGGAGGCTGTAGAAAGAGAAAGGCGCAGCGTTTGTGGGGCTGTGAATGGGGTTGCCTGGACGCTTGAAGAGCAGCAAGAGCTTCTGGTCGTGGCCCCTTTGGGGTGGGAGGAATCCCTGGACGTTCGCAATTGCTGAGATGGTCTCTGGCCCTACTCATTGTCCCAGGCCGATAGGATTGCACTTTGGGAGGCTGTAGAAAGAGAGAGCCGCAGCGTTTGTGGGGCTGTGAATGGGGTTGCCTGGACACTTGAAGAGCAGCAAGAGCTTTTTGTCGTGGCCCCTTTGGGGTGGGAGGAATCCCTGGACGGTCGCAATTGCTCAGCTGGGCTCTGGCCCTACTCATCGGCCCAGGCCGATAGGATTGCACTTTGAGAGGCTGTAGAAAGAGAGAGCCGCAGCGTTTGTGGGGCTGTGAATGGGGTTGCCTGGACACTTGAAGAGCAGCAAGAGCTTTTGGTCGTGGCCCCTTTGGGGTGGGAGGAATCCCTGGACGGTCCAATTGCGGAGTTGGGCTCTACTCATCGGCCCAGGCCGATAGGATTGCACTTTGAGAGGCTGTAGAAAGAGAGAGCCGCAGCGTTTGTGGGGCTGTGAATGGGGTTGCCTGGACACTTGAAGAGCAGCAAGAGCTTTTGGTCGTGTCCCCTTTGGTGTGGGAGGAATCCCTGGACGGTCGCAATTGCTGAGTTGGGCTCTACTCATCGGCCCAGGCAGATAGTATTGCACTTTGGGAGGCTGTAGAAAGAGAGAGCCGCAGCGTTTGTGGGGCTGTGAATGGGGTTGCCTGGACACTTGAAGAGCAGCAAGAGCTTTTGTTTGTGGCCCCTTTGGTGTGGGAGGAATCCCTGGACGTTCCAATTGCTGAGCTGGTCTCTGGCTCTACTCATTGGCCCAGGCCGACAGTATTGCACTTTGGGAGACTCTAGAAAAAGAGAGGCGCAGCGTTTGTGGGGCTGTGAATGGGGTTTCCTGGACACTTGAAGAGCAGCAAGAGCTTTTGTTTGTGGCCCCTTTGGTGTGGGAGGAATCCCTGGACGTTCGCAATTGCTGAGCTGGTCTCTGGCTCTACTAATTGGCCCAGGCCGACAGTATTGCACTTTGGGAGACTCTAGAAAAAGAGAGGCGCAGCGTTTGTGGTGCTGTGAATGGGGTTGCCTGGACACTTGAAGAGCAGCAAGAGCTTTTGTTTGTGGCCCCTTTGGTGTGGGAGGAATCCCTGGACGGTCGCAATTGCTGAGCTTGGCTCTAGTCATCCCCTAGGCAGATAGTATTGCACTTTGGGAGGCTGTAGAAAGAGAAAGGCGCAGCGTTTGTGGGGCTGTGAATGGGGTTGCCTGGACACTTGAAGAGCAGCAAGAGCTTTTGGTCGTGGCCCCTTTGGTGTGGGAGTAATCCCTGGACGGTCGCAATTGCTGAGTTGGGCTCTACTCATTGGCCCAGGCAGATAATATTGGACTTTGGGAGGCTGTAGAAAGAGAGAGCCGCAGCGTTTGTGGGGCTGTGAATGGGGTTGCCTGGACACTTGAAGAGCAGCAAGAGCTTCTG